>JADRCD010204837.1:0-46106 GCA_019843815.1 Montemys delectorum | reverse complement strand
AAAAAAAAAAAAAGCAAAAGGAAAATCCCACAGTGTGTCAAGGTTTGAATCTGTCCAGGATTCAGATTCTAATGTTTTAAACTGCCATGGGCAGAAATTAGCACACCCAGCAAAAATGCAGTGTCAAACTAATTTACATTTTATACAGATCAAAAGAAATGTTTATTTAGTGTCTTTTTTAAATATGCTGACTATGTAAGAGAGTTAGACGAGTCTCTGAAGACGTTTCATATACTCTGGGCTCCCACTGCTTCTGAAAAGAAGAATAATGATCAATGTTTTATAAATTAGTGAATTAAAATACTACTTACTAAACTTTACTTTTAAAACTCTTTTTCATAAAAGTTCTTACAATACATTCAAGATCACAATAAAACAATGTGAATTCAGTGCAAATTCCCTGACAAAACAAAGAGTGACAACTTGTTTTTAATGATGGGAGTCCAAAATATTTTCTAAACATACTCCATTATAAGAAAAAGAAAGTATTGTGGGCTAACAGTTCAAAAAAGTATTGTCTTGTCAGACTATGGGAGGGAGGCCAATGGAAAACGCATAAATGTGAAGAAATGGCAACAAGACAAGTATGTATGCTAAGGTAATAAATGCTGTTTATGACTCCTTCAAAAAAAAAGAAAAGAAAAAGAAAGTAACTATAAAAATGATTAAGTGCAAAGTAAAGAAAAGTGGATGGAAGAAAACAGAAGACATCCCAATAATCTCCTTGAAAGACTTAAGTACGTGAGGCTGGACCAAGACGGCGCTGCCCCTTAGCCCCTAGGACAGGCTGTCACTGTTCTGGATGCCAAGTATTCAAACAGGCAGAACTAAGCTAAATATTTCTGATCACCACTCATTTCCAGAAAAACAAGGGGAAAAAAATCTTATGGTTTATAACTATTGATAGAGAATAACTAAAAGAAAATCCTTTGATTTTGATATAATGAATACACTAAGTATATATACATATATGTGTGTATGTATGTATGTGTGTATGCATATATATATATATATATATATATATATATATATATATATTTGGGGAAAAGGTGTAATTATTACAATTATAAAAACAATGTTTATCTGAATAAAAATTCATAATGTAAAAATAGGGGTTTTTACTTTCTACATCAAAGGTTAAAGGATATTTAAAACAATAAAGACAAAACCTCAAAAATAATGTGAACAATGACAGGAGGGAAAATGGATCTCAATACACACTTTTTACAAGGGAGATAAAGCATATTAAAAGAATTTTAAGCATTAAAAAAATCATAAAGCTTTAGTGTTAGTATTGCATCTAGTACTTTATTAAACTAAAGATTTTAAAAGTAAAAAACATAATCTTACATAATTTCAAAGGAATCAAGCCCCTAGCCGGGCGGTGGTGGTGCACTCCTTTAATCCCAGCACTTGAGAGGCAGAGGCAGGTGGATTTCTGAGTTCGAGGCCAGCCTGGTCTACAGAGAGTGCCAGGACAGCCAGGGCGATACAGAGAAACCCTGTCTTGAAAAAGCCAAAAAAAGAATCAAGCATCTGAGCTAACTGACAAAACATCTCCTTTTCCAATAGTAGGCTTAGATTTTTTAAGAAGTAATAGTATATTTTCAAAACTAAACTGGTAGGATCATGATTTTTCAATACAAAATTAAAATTGGTAATTTTTACCAGGTTCTTTCAGTATCTGAGAATTTCCAGCTAATTCTTCAGTCTGCATTTCACATATTTCACCAGTTAAATGGTTTTTCTGTTCTTCTTCTATCATTTTCTTCCTCAGCTCTTCCTTTAGAACAAAAATTGAAAATACAATCTTTCATCTCAATATTTGTTATAAAGGCAAGCTTAGTTAAAGAGAGCCCAATACCTCTGAATAGACTGTCAGTTTGAGCGGCAAATCCTCAACTTTCACAAAGTCTTCTTCGTCGGACTTTTGACTTATGTTACCGGATTCTGCTTCCTATGAGATAAGTTAGAGATAATGAAAAACAAAGCCAGTTAATTAAAAAAAAACAAAACCAAAAATCACAACACCTTCTACTTTTGTATCAAAATCTAAATCACTCATCCCAAGAAATAAAGTGGATTCACAAAACAGGGTACATGTGTACTATGAAAATACTGTTGGGCTTTTTTTCTTCATTGAAAAACCAGTTTACAAAGGCTGAATGAATAATAAATAGCAGTTACAACGTTGGAAGCTGAGTAACTAACCAACAATTCTTTCTTTCCTTCTTCCTCTTTTTTTTTTTTTTTGGTAGTAATGAGGATTGTGCCCAGGGTCTTATATATGGTAGACAAAAGGTCTTTCAATAACCGTTACAATTTATGTTCAGGGAATGTATCAGAATTATATTCAGAATATATTATTAATAATCTTTTTAACTTACCATGTTTGTTAAGGTTCATATAGAATATTAGTTGTGAATTTAGTAATTCATGTCTCAATTTTTTTCTTCAACATGAATTCTCTTCTCTACCTAATTTTTCCTTGCAATGTTTTTTTTTACTTCTTTGGTTTTTTGAGGCAAGGTTTCTCTGTATAGCCCTGGCTGTCCTGGAACTCACTCTGTAAACCAGGCTGGCCTCGAACTCAGAAACCCGCCTGCCTCAGCCTCCCAAGTGCTGGGATTAAAGGCATGCACCACCACTGCCGGGCTTATCCCTTGCAATTTTTAAAGGTCTTACATCATCAGCAACCCAAGTAGGAACCTTAGGTTGTTCTCTCTTCTCCTCCATCATCATTACCACTCACACTCCTATTCAGGGGCATACCTCCCCTTGACAACATTTTTTTTAATTTTGAAAAAATTTTTATGTACACATGTTTGTCTCAGGATGTCAGATCCCCTGGGACTGGAGTTACAGACAGTTGTGGGCTACAATGTGGGTTCTGAGAATTGAACCTGGATCATTTGGAAGAGCAGCCAGGGCTCTTAATCACTGAGCCATCTACCCAGGTCCCAGATATTTCTTATACAGTCATATAATTTTCATAGAACATAGCACTAATCATTTTACTGTTTTGTGAAAAAAATTTCAGCATGGATCTCTGCCTAAAAATTCAAACTCAAAAAACCTTGTAATCTAGTTTTGAGGTATTATCAATAGAAAATCCCCTACAGGAATTTTATATTCACCAAATGATAGTAAGAGTGAATCAAGCTGGGTGTAAGAGGAGCACATGACTTTAATCCCAGCACTCAGAAGGAAAAGGCAAGCAGAGTTCTGAGTTGGAGGCCAGTTTGTTCTATACAGCAAGCTCCAGACTAGTAGGAATATATAGAGACCAAATTTCTCAAAGACAGACAAACGAGTAAATTTGGTAGGGGCCCATGAGATGGCTCAGCTGGCACCTGCTGCTAAGCCTGAGTCTAAGCCTAGACCCACACAGTGGATGAGAGAACAAACTCTTGCAGGCCTCTGACCTTCACACTTGATACGGCACTTGCATGCACATGTATACTTTACTAATTAAATAAAGTATTTTTGAAAGGGGCTGGAAAAATGATTCAGTGGTTAACCTCACTGGCTACTCTTCTAAAGGGCTGAGATTCAATCCTCAACACGGTAGCTCACAGCCATCTGCAATTCCTATTCCAGGGGAATCCAATGCCCACTTTTGACTTCTATGGGCTCTTGAACACACACTGTGAACATACATACACTCAAGACACATACACATAAAATAAATAAATATTGCAAAAATGTTTTAAAGATTAAATCAAGCAATTTTCAGAGCTTTGAATACTTAAGTATACACAGCACAAAAATAAAGCCGTTTAAAAGTGTAAGTTTCTACTGATGTTTTTGAAACATTCCCTTTCTGACGAATCTATAAGCCATAACTATGAAAAAAAACTTTAAGAACAAAATTGATTTTAATTTTTAAAAAAGAACTGAAGGCACAGAGGCAGGAGGAACACCTAAAGTTCCAGGCTAGTCTGTCTACCTATCAAGTTCCAGACTGGCCCAATCCACAAAACAAACTCAAGAAACAAAACCAAAGAACAAAAAGAAGAGAAGAATACACTGTACCCACCTGGGTTAAGATATTATGCTACGCAATCTTCATCTCTGCTAGGAAATTTTATATTAAAAATATACAACACACACATCTGCAAACTAACCTGTTTGCTATAAAATTAAAATGAAATCAAGGTTCAGAGTAAAAACTAAAGTACTTTTATAAGTGAAATTCCTTAGTACATTGTTATGCAATTTGCTATATAAAAATAATGACTGTCAAACACGTTTCAGTCATACCCCAAATTTAAACCTTTAGGTGTATTTAGAGAATTTTAAAATGCTCTAAATAGCTAAGAAGTTAAAAAAAATAGTGTAAGAGCTTAACTGATTTAAAATATGTCATTAGCATTTCAGACATAAACATGAACTCTTAAAAATTGTCACCCAAAACTAATTCTTTGGTTTTTAAAACTATAAAATCTTTCAGATTTTGAAGTGGCTATTTAATTATTATCCCTTTACTATCAAAGTAAGTGTTAAAGAATAAATGTTCTGAAAGGTTGTAAACCTAAGCACAAACTGGAGACTGATTTATATATTCAATGTGCTACTCTTGAAAATGAAATATACAGACATGCAAAAGCCAAAGTATGTGGAAATGTAAACATTACATACATAGTCATTCACTAACACTGGAGATTCAGTGTCAGGACTTCCAGGCAGAGAGCTCTCGGGAGTGTCCTGAGCAGATTTAGCTTCTTTGACTCTAGGCACTAAGGTTTCACTTGCAGTCAAGGGTAATGGCATAGGGTCAGGCTGTTTACATGAATCAGTAGCAGTAAATGAGTCCTTATGGGTAGCACTATTTAAATGTTGTTCATTTTCCAAGATATTGAGATAACAAGGTTTCACAGGAGAGCTGTCTTGATCATCTGCCATTAAAAGAAAGTCTCAGCATTAGAGCAATGAAGCATTTGTTCAATTTTAGTATGTAACACTAAGGACCAAATTATTTGAATGAAAGTAATCATGGCATGTAAGATTCAAAAGAAAAGATCCCTATCATCCCTATCCTTTTCTTACTCATGGTTCCCAAGTTAATCAAACAGATTTAGCTAAGAACATTTTAATTTAAAATTTTCAAGGCCAACTGTTTTATGACTAAAGCCTTAGAATGACTATTATTTTAAAACAAACTGAAACGAAACACACTTCTCCCATTTGTATCTAAAAAGTAAAACTCTGGATAAATTTTTCTCAAATGTCTATAAAGAGGGCTAGGAGTACTGAGGAGATAGCTTATCAGTTAAAAGCACTTGCTGCTTTCATAAATGACTGGAGTTCAGGTCCCAACACGACATCAAGCAGTTCACAACTGTTCCAGATGATCCAGTGCCCAGTGCTCTCTTCTGGCCTCTGAGAGCACTACATGCACATGATACATGTACATATACTTAAGTACATATGCATTAAAAAACTGAATACACGGGGGCTAGAGAGATGGCTTAGAGATTAAGGGCACTGACTGCACTTCCAGAAGTCCTGAGTTCAATTCCCAGCAACAACATGATGACTCACAACTATCTATAATGAGATCTGATGCCCTCTTCTGGTGTGTCTGAAGACAGCTACAGTGTATGCATATACATAAAATAGATAAAATCTTTTAAAAATGAATACAGAAACATAAAAATAATTGTACTGGGCAAGGGTCCAATGTCTTTAACCCCACAATGCAGAAAACAAAAAGAGGCAGATCTCTCAAGCTGGAGGATAGTCTGATTTATATAGAGACCCAAACAAACAAATACACAAATGAAAAATTTCTTACTTTTACTAGTTGGTTCTTGGTCTGATGGTACATTTGTACTTTCTGGTGGTTTTTCAAGATCATGTTGTAGAACCTAAAAGAGAAATATGTTTTAAAAGTAAGGCCTTGGCCGGCAGTGGTGGTGCATGCCTTTAATCCTAGCACTTGGGAGGTAGAGACAGGTGGATTTCTGAGTTCGAGGCCAGCCTGGTCTACAGAGTGAGTTCCAAGACAGCCAGGACTATACAGAGAAACCCTGTCTCGAAAAACCAAAAAAAAAAAAAAAAAAAAAAAAAAAAAAAAAAGGTAAGGCCTTACAATATATGTTCTCTATAGAAAAACATAATACTGTGTGGTTTGTATTCAATCCCAGGGCTATAAAACAGGAATTGTAACAGTGTTTGAAGGAGGCTTCAGTTAACAATTAAAAGATGGGTAACTAAAACCATTCGCTACTTAAATAAACACAAAATAATTTAAATGACTAAAGAAGATCCTACAAGTTTTTATTACTTTTCTCCAGATCTTCTCTCAAAATTAAATGATATATCTGTAACCTTTAAGACAATGACACAAAAGTGAGAACCAAGAAGATGAACAAAGTCAAGTGTTTGTATCAGAGGGAGAAACAGGAAGTACCCATACTAGGGAGGACCACGATGGTAGGGTACTGGCTAATGATCAGAAGGAGTGATGCTGGTGTGAGTTCTAGTCTTTTAAGGAAGGGCTGATTTCTAGTTTTTCATGGAAGATTACATTTTAGAGACCTGAATTAGTTTCACATAAAAGGTAGGAGTAGAGGGAGGTAGAATTAAAAAAAAAAAAAAAAAAAAAAGCATAAATAAGGGTATGGTTAAAAAAAAAAAATCCCAAGCTGGGCAGTGGTGGTGCACACTTTTAATCCCAGCACTTGGGAGGCAGAGATAGCCAAGGCTATACAGAGAAACCCTGTCTTGAACCCCTCTACACCAAAAAAAAAAAAAAAAAAAAAAAAAAGCACACTGAAAATAAGGGTTTAGTGTAATGATATGTAATGATAAAATAAATACCTACTTTATCCATTCAACTTAAGAATATGAGCAACAAAACTTCTATGATCCAAGGTGGAGAAAGGAGAACCTTTTTTGAAGAAACCACTGCAAGGACAACAACTGGGACTTCCTATCAGAAAGTAAGCTGTCTACAAAAAATGCTTTATAGAGAAACTCCAAGGAAACTAAGCCATTTATTTTAAAATATGTATATGAGCAAGTATACCTCACACACAGAGTATATCTCCATAAATCTCAAACACTCAAGGTTCATGAGATAGATGCCTACAACAGAAGAAACTGTATCAAGTATAGCCTTTTGGGCTAAAGTAAAGGCAAGAGAAGAAATGATTTATGCTTGTTACATACTATTCTAATTCGTGATTAAGAGAAAAATATGAAACTTTTTTAACTAAAAATTCACATATTCTACAGTTATCCTCCAGTTTTACAACCTGTTACAAAGATGAAGTGTCTTAAAGATTATTAGATATAAAATAAAACCAGTACTTCAGATTTTTTTTTTTTTTTTTGCTTTTGAGACATGGTCTCCTTATGTAGCTATGACTGGCCTTCAACTCATGAGAGTTCTGCACAATTTTGACTCCAGAGTGCTGGGATTAAAGACAAATGCCACATGGCTGGCATGTTTCAAATCTAAATACATATACTAATTTTTTAATAAATATTTTTTATTCCTGAAAATAACAATGGAAAGAAAGTATACACTTTAACAGCTTTCAGAAAGCTCTTGTTTTCAGTAGCTGAAATAGGACTGGTTTGTAACAAAATACCTGACTGTCCTGTTCATTTTCTTCTGTAGCTTCAATGTTAGCCTGAAGTGAAGTCTGGACATCCACAGGACTCTCTTCAAAGTCTTCCATTTCTTCATCCTCATTCTCATCTTCTCCACTTCCATAATTAGTTAAAGCCTGACTTTCAGCTTTAGATAGATCTAAATTGAGTACATACAAATTTTAGTTACCTCACAACTTAATCTTCAGGACTGGGGACAGGGTGTAGATAAGAATCGCACTGTGTTGTTGGTACTAACTCCTGGACTAAAATTACCCTATACTACCTCAGTCTCCTACTGCAGTGCATCAGCACATCTATCCACTCAGTCATAGGAATGGTTACAGTCTATCACATCAGGAAGTGCCACAGGTACTTAATACACTGTATCTTAAGTATTCAAATCAGAGCACACTAGAAGCTGTGGTGCTCAGGGGCAAGATTATTTAATCAAGTCACACAGATCAGTCAAAATGGTACTCCGATGCAAATCCAGAGTTTGACATAATACTCACTGTACCCCCCAAACTTTAAGTGAACTATATAGAAAGTGTATGTATAAATGTTTCAAAGCCTTTAAACTTACTAATAGACACTGGACACCGTTCACTTTCTTCATCTTCTTCTTGATCAGAAACATCAGATCTTACATTTTTGGGACCTTTAGCATCATATACCTCTGAAGTCTGAGTCTGCTTAACAGTTTCAGTCTCATCCTTGTCCTGTAAACAATGTAAATAATTAACTCCTTAGAGAACTTAAAAAGGTATGCATGGTAGAGCTTTCATTGCAACAGTAGTCACTGTGAATTGATTACCTTTGATATTCTACTTTGTTTTAAAAGAAAAAACATGGTTTTCCAGAAGAGAGATTTAACTACATACTTTAATTATAAAAAAGATAAAAGCTGTTAAATTTTTGTTTTGTTCTAAAAGCATTACTGATAGATACTAATTATTAATTAGCACATACTTTGTCTTCATCATCAATCTCTCCAGCAGGTGAGCCATGATCTCCTTCAAGAATCCTTTTGGCCTAATAGCAAATCAATTAAGAAGAATTTAGCAACACTTTTGTAATTCCAGTTTTTCTAAATCTCAATAAATAAATCAGTCTTTGTTGCCTGTAATTATCCACATCTAAACCACTAAAGACTTTAGCTTATCATTCCTTTAAAAAAATTATATCTCAGTTTTACATATATAAATGACATACTTTATCACACCCCCTCATTATCCTCTCTTAATGTTTGTCTTTCTTTAAAAAAAAAAAAAAATGTAACCCACGGGAGACATAGACAATTAACTTGGGAGGTGGCTTGTAGGAAAGAGAACAACAAAGAGTGAGACTGAATGCTTTGCTTGACATTTTTAGCTCTTGTATCAAGTTTGAAGAAGAGGACTTTATAAGTTACTCTTTCTCTGAGATGAATGCTTTTCCAAATTATCACAGCTAATGAACCAGATTCTTACCCGAACCTGATGTCTGTGTCACCCTCCAAGCAGAACCATTGTTCACTGAAACAGTTGGTGAATGACTTTATGGATAGACTATCTTAATACACACACCATTTCTTAAATGAATGTAACTTGTTCTCTGTGGGCTGAGAATAAAGTCATTCACTCAAGTCAAATAGTTTTGACCATAGCAGGAAGTCTGTATCCAAAAATCAAGCCTACAATTCATTCTTTGGCGCAGCAGAACTGTCAACTCTCAGCTTAGCTACGATGGAGGTAAAATCCTTTGGTGATTTGAAGGTCATTGAAGTACAGCCTTATTACAATGAAATCTAATGTCTAAAAATTCTTATTTTGTGCTTGTACCACAGTAAGAGCCAAGATTTTAAACTCTACTAAATACAAAACAAACAAACAAACGAAAAGACTTAAAATATATATTTATGTTCATTTAAGAAAATGCTAGTAGTGATTTATTATTTTGAAATATATGTTTGGAGTTGTTATTTAAAATTTATACTGAGAAAAATGTATGTATTTTCAGTATTGCTGTAGGCAAGCATATCTACATAAGACTGTTAAATTGATTGTTGTTTTATATCAAACAACTTTTAGAATATAAATTTTTATTGTTATAATATTTTATAAATTTTAAGGAATATGACAAAAACAATATTGTAGGTATTGAAGATGGGGTCTCTGGGAGGAGTTGGGGTACAAAAGGGAAACAAGAATGTGATTTAATTCTATTTACTTAAAATATGTTTTTAGTTTTTCGAGACAGGGTTTATCTGTGTAGCCCTGGCTGTCCTGGAATTCACTCTGTAGACCAGGCTGGCCTCGAACTCAGAAATCCGCCTGCCTCTGCCTCCCAAGTGCTGGGATTAAAGGCGTGCGCCACCACTGCCCGGCTAAAATATGTTTTTAAATGTAAACAAATTCAAACAAATTGAAATCATGTAACTTTTTTCATCATAATGCAATAAAAGTTAAAAAAATTAAAAAAAATGTATGTACTGTGTGCGTCTGTGGAAATAAGAAGGTAACCTCACATACTGTTCCTTGTGTTCTACCTTGAGAGGGACTCATTTTTTTGTTTCCTGCTATATATCTAGACAAGTTGGCTGTCAAGCTTCCAGGGATTCTCCTATCCTGCTGTAGAAGTACTGAAGTTACAAGCATGTTTTACATGGAGTTCTAGGGATTTGAACATAGGTTCTCATGCTTAATCCAAGTCCTTTCTTTGATAATTCCTTTCTTTCTTAATCCAAGTCATCTCCCTGGTCCAGCTTAACACTTCTATCTTTTAAAGATTTTTTTATTTATGTGTATGAAGGGTTTGTTGGTTCTTTTGAGATGGGGCTCCCTATGTAGCCCTGCCTATTCTAGAACTTACTTTGTAAACCAGGCTGGCCTTGAACTCAACAGAAATCCTCATGCCTCTGTTTCCCAAGTGCTGAGGTTAATGGCATGCATCACTATACCCAGCTGTATGAAAGCTTTGTTTACATGTATGTATGTGTACCATATTCCTGGTTGGTGCCCAAGGAGGTCAGAAAAGGATTTAAGATTGTCTAGAACTGGACTTATAGGTAATAATGAGCCATGTGTATGCTGGGAACTGAACCCAGGTCTTATACAAGAGCAATAAGGATTCCTAACTTCTAAGCCACTGCTCTGGGTTGTAGAGAGAGAATATCTTATGTACTGTATGTATACATCACCTGTCAATTAAAAAAAAAAAAAAACAACATATCGCCTATAAGAAAGAGTAGAATAGAAAGTGGGACATCTGGAAGGCAGAGAGAATTCTAAGAGACAGCCAGGCAAGGCAGTTCACCTGGGAAGATGTGACAAGACTGACTCATGATACTAAATACAGGTAACCAACCACACAGCAGAATGTAGATTAAAATAAATAGGTTATCTTAAGTTATGATCCTAGTGAGAGAAGAGCCTAGCAATATGGCCAAAGTATTTGTAAGGGTTGAGTCTGAATCTCATTTCTGGGAGCATTGGCTAGGAGGAAGAACCAGACTTAACTTCAACTAGCTCCCTTATAATTTCTAATCTGGAAAATTGCAATTTATAACTAGTCTACCCAATTCCATTTCTACTCTGACAGTCCCCACTTAGTATGTTATGTAGAAGATTATTTTAATCTTTACATGAAATAATGTTATTCTACTTTAGACTTTTCCACAATCTTTACACCATATAAAGATTTCTCCAACACTGTAACTTGGTTCTAAAGCCCAAGTAAACTATCACTATGACCTCACTTCCTACATTCGTACCACACCACTTTCTTTGGCATTAGCTTGGTTCACCAGCCAAGTCATCTATGCCCACTCCATCACCAGGTCACAATACCACTATCCTTAGTGTACTTTTGCCTTTATGGCCCTACTTTGTTCAACTGCTCAATCCTGCCTTAGAATCACTACACTGAGTTTTCTTCATGAGGGACTCCTGTCTTTGAGGTCAGCTCCTATTTCAGGACCTGGGAGGACCTTATGAGATTGCCTACTCAAAAGAGCTGAAAGACTTGTCTCCAGCAACTTACTATGGTAGTGTGCTGGTTTATCTTCCTGAAGTACTTGACAATGTTTGAAATGAATCTATATCTAGAATGAAAACAGAAGCAATGTGGCAAAGATGGCCTAACTCTATTTTAAGATTCTTAGAAGGGTTTCGCTCTCTTTTTTTTTGTCTGGGTCTTGGCCTGCTTCCCCTTCTTATGGTCAGAGGGTAAGGAAAAGGGGGCCTACTATAAGAAAGCCTCCTAATAAGCTTTACATTACAGAACTAACTGATCTAGTTTTGCATGCAGAATAACTAGAGAAGTGGAACAGGGGCTAACCCAAAGGATGCTGCCTGTAAATGGGATATGTTCTTCTAGCTGGCCTCGTCTGCCTCAGTGGGAGAGGACTCACCTAGCCCCGCAGAGATTTGATGTGCCAAGGTTGGGGGATACTCCACCCTCTCACAGGAGAAGGGGAGAGGGATGATGGAGAGTGGGGGCAGTGAGCAGGATGTAAAGTGAATAAATTAAAAAAAAAAAACCCTAAAA
This sequence comes from Montemys delectorum, assembly GCA_019843815.1. Lineage (NCBI taxonomy): Eukaryota > Metazoa > Chordata > Mammalia > Rodentia > Muridae > Montemys > Montemys delectorum. The sequence goes on along the minus strand of JADRCD010204837.1, from coordinate 33,974 downwards.
CTCTACCTAATGGACACATATTCTTGGAAACTTTACGGCATTTGTCAGCAGCTATAATAGGACAGCTGGCCAGGAATTACAGCCAGTTCTTCCCTCTTTGGAGCTTTTAATAAGAAATACTAAAGTGAACTGGGCATCTCGCAATTCACAGTAAGAACCAATTCCTGTCTTTTATCTAGCCTTTTTGAATCCTAAGTTTGGTATGTAGACCACATACTGATATACAATTTGACTAACTGGTTTTCCTAAAAATAACTACAATAACAATAAAAAGAACAACATTCTTACCACACTTTTGTAATTCTTGTTAAGGTTAAATAGATTTTATTTATTAATAATGACCAAGACCTATATCATAGGTTACTAATAGCTATTTTTACAGGCAAAGTGAAACTGACCTCCTTTGCGTAAGACTGTCTCACCGCAGCAGCTTCAATCTTCCTCTTGCACCTCTGCTTGACAGCTATGCTATTATTATCCAAGTCTTGCATGAGCTTAAAGAAAGCCAACTCATTAAACAACACTTCAGAGATCTCCACAAGAAGATCTTCTCCACAGTCTTTCAGTTTTCGGCCTGCAAATTTTGCTAGTGAATCCTGTTCAAAGGGAAAACAAATAATTGTAAGATCATAGTAAACTTCGACTGTGTATAAAATAATACAGGTAACTTTAAAGGTTAAAATAGTTGCCTAGAGAAAACCAGTATTTCTAATATTTTCTATATATATAGATATATTTAGTTGAGATTTTAATATAATTATATTTCTCCAATTATTATCCTCCCTCCAAACATACATTTCCTTGCTCTCTTTCACTTTTTTTTCCCATTAATTATTGTTACATACTGTACTGTGCGGTGGTGTGTGTCATCAGAGAGGAAGGAACCTGAGTTGAGAAAATGCCCCCATGAGATCCAGCTATAAGGCATTTTTTTAATAAGTGATAAACAGGGTAGGATCCAGCCCATTGTGGATGGTACCATCCTTGGGCTGGTGGTCCTGGGTTCTATAAGAAAGCAGACTGAGCAAGCCATATGAATAAAGCCAGTAAGCAGGGGCTAGAGAGATGGCTCAGTGGTTAAGAGCATTCGCTACTCTTCTAGAGGTCCTGAGTTCAATCTCCAGCAACCATCTGGTGGATCACAACCATCTGGGATCCGATGCCCTCTTCTGGTGTGTCTGAAGACAGCAACAGTGTACTCACATACAAATAAATAAATCTTTAAAAACAACAACAACAAAAAACAAAACCAGTAAGCAGCACTGCTCCATGGCTCCTGCCTGTATCAGCACCTTCCTCCAGGATCCTGCCTTGTCTGAGTTCCTGTACTGACTTCCTTCAATTCCTTCCTACCACAGCTGTTGACAAATGCCATGAAAGTGTAAGCCAAATAAACCCTTTTCCCCTACAACTTGCTTTTTGGTCATGGTGTTTCACTGCAGCAACAGAAACTCTAAATAAGACACATATATAAATGTATATATATATATATATATATGTGCAGATTAATATGTGTATATGCACACACACATATGTATATATTCCTAAATACAAAGGGTAGATCCTGTGCAGGCTGTATAATATTACTTGTATGCCTGGCTTTCTCTGCATATGTGCAGATTAATATGTGTATATGCACACACACATATGTATATATTCCTAAATACAAAGGGTAGATCCTGTTCAGGCTGTATAATATTACTTGTATGCCTGGCTTTCTCTGCGTAAGATCTCCTGGGGTTTCCCATATCCACATTAACATGTCTACAATTGTTGTCCTTGGTCCTAATACTTTAAGTACTGGAAAACTTGGATATTAATAGCCATGGTTATATAAAGACAGATTAGTACTACTATAAAATATTCTTATTACAAAGCAGGAATATTCCTAGCCCCACTTAGAGTATACAACGGGGAAGAAAACAGCATACAGTCATCTATAAATACAGTACTCCATTAATATAAACAGACTACTCATCTTCCATAAGATCCCAGAGAGTCCATGTAGGGACTATTTATGTACTACAGTAATAAGTCATTAAACACTCAGTAAGGATGGTCTTCCTCATTTGCATGGCACCAATTATTATTAGTTTCTTCCTTATACAAGCCAGTCTCATTTAAATTTTCTTCAAAGTAAGTTTGCAAGTAAGCATTAGTTCTATTCAAGTTGATATTCAGCATCAAATGAATAAATGCATTATTTTCTATAAAGGACTTTCCTTTTTCTTTCTTATAAAACTAGGAGCTATGTTACTTTGAGAAAAGTCAACTATGATGTAACCTAGTCCCAAGCCCCAAAAGAAAACACAAAAGCACTATCTAGACAAGCACATGAAGAGCATGGCTTATCTGAGTTCGAGGCCACTCTGTTCTTCAGAGTGAGTTCCAGCACTACAAAGAGGAACATGCATGCTAAGAGACTCAAAACACAAAAGGTCAATACTTTAAAATTACAAGTCACAAAAGAAAGAAAATAAAGATAGGGGGAGAGGAGGAAGAAGAGAGGAGAAAGAAAAGATTCTAGGTAAAGTTTAATTTAAATTAGCTTTTGCTCTTAACAGATTTGACCCTGTGGTAAAAAAATCAGGAAGAGTTGAACAAATCTTGATTAAAAACGAGTTATGGTGGGCTGGTGCCCTGAGCGGACCTTGAGTACAACCTCTGCAGCCAGTCCCACAACACCCAGTGGAAGCTCCCCTCCCAGGCTCTCTGAAGCTCTCAGGATCAGAGGTGAGGGAGACCCAACATCGAGAGTAACTGGGACCTGCTGAACCAGGCACACAGGACCTCCACCAGCAGAGTGGCTCAGTTCTTTCCGGTCTCTCTGGGCTGGTGTCCTGAGCAGACCTTGGGTGCGAGCTCTACAGCCAGTTCCCACAACACCCAGAGGAAGCTGCTGCACTCCCAGGTGCTATAACAAGCCCAAGGTCACAGGATCCCAAAATCACAGGGTCACCGAGACTGCCTGAGTCTGAGGAGCTCTGATACAACTAGGATCACAGGAAGGACTGACTCCAGTCAGAATTAGCAAGGGCAGGTAGCCCTAGAGATAACCAGATGGCAGGGGGCAAGCGTAAGAAAATAAACAACATAAACCAAGGTCACTTGACATCATCAGAACCCAATTATCCCACCACAGTCAGTCCTGTACACACCATCACACTGGAAACGCAAGATTCAGATATAAAATCACTTATCAAGACGGTGATACAGGACCTTAAGAAAGATATAAATAGCACCCTCAAAGAAATATAGGAGAACACAGGTAAAGAGCTAGAAGCTCTTAAAGAAGAAACACAAAAAATCCCTTAAAGAACAACAGGAAAACACAATCAAACAGGTGAAGGAAATGAGCAAAAACATCCAGAATCTAAAAATGGAAATAGAAACAATAATAAAGAAATCAGAAAGAGAGAAAACCCTGGAGATACAAAACCTAGGAAAGAAATCAGGAATCATAGATGCAAGCATCACCAGCAGAATACAAGAGATAGAAGAGAGAATCTCAGGGGCAGAAGATACCATAGAAAACATTGACACAGCAGTCAAAGAAAATGCAAAAAGCAAAAAGCTCCTAACCCAAAACATACAGGAAATCCAGGATGCAATGAGAAGACCAAACCTAAGGATAATAGGTATGGAACAGAATGAAGACTCCCAATGTAATGGGACAGTAAATATCTTTAACAAAATTATAAAAGAAAACTTCCCTAACCTAAAGAAAGAGATGCCCATGAACATACAAGAAGCCTACAGAACTCCAAATAGACTAGACCAGAAAAGAAATTCCTCCCGTCACATAATAAAAAAAACATCAAATGCACTAAACAAAGATTTTTAAAAGCAATGTACTGGCTAGTTTTGTGTGTCAACTTGACACAGGCTGGAATTATCACAGAGAAGGGAGCTTCAGTTGGGGAAGTGCCTCCATGAGATCCAGCTGTGGGGCATTTTCTCAATTACTAATCAAGGCGGGTAGGCCCCTTGTGGGTGGTGCCATCTCTGGGCTAGAAGTCTTGGGTTCTATAAGAGAGCAGGCTAAACAAGCCAGGAGGAAGCAAGCCAGTAAAGAACATCACTCCATGGCCTCTGCATCAGCTCCTGCTTCCAGACCTGCTTGAGTTCCAGTCCTGACTTCCTTGTGATAAAAAACAATGTGGAAATAAGCCAAATAAACCCTTTCCTCCCAACTTGCTTCGTAGTCATGATGTTTGTGCAGGAATAGAAACCCTGACTAATACAAGCAGTAAGGGAAAAAAGGCAAGTAACATATAAAGGCGGGCCTATCAGAATTACACCAGACTTCTCACCAGAGACTATGGAAGCTAGAAGATCCTGGGCAGATGTCATACAGACCCTACAAGAACACAAATGCCAGCCCAGGCTACTATATCCAGCAAAACTCTCAATTACCATAGATGGAGAAAACAAGATATTCTATGACAAAACAAAATTTACACAATATCTTTCCACAAATCCAGCCCTACAAAGGATAATAGATGGAAAATATCAACATAAGGAGCAAAACTACACCCTAGAAGAAGCAAGAAAGTAATCTTTCAACAAATCCACACAAATCTAATCCCACCTCATACAACAAAAACAACAGGAAGTGACAATTACCTTTTCTTAATATCTTAATATGAAAATTAATATTACCAACATATCCTAAGCAGCTGAAATCCAAAAATATGAGGAATTAGAAATTTGTTGATTGTCATCCAATGGTCTCTCTAATTTGGTAATTGGAGAAATAGATCCAATATTGTACAATCTATATATACTTTCAGCTTGTTTGTGACAGTGTTTTGCTGTGTACAACGTAAGGGTCTTGAAATCTTGCTTCTCCTATCTCAGTCTCTCTATTAGTATTGTTTATTTCATGTTTTTACACTATGCTATGGTTTTCAGAACAGCTTATATATTTCAAAAGTATTTATATACCCAAGGGAGACATAGACAATTAATTTGGGAGGTGGTTTGTAGGAAAGAGAACAACAAAGAGTGAGACTCTTTCTCTGAGATGATTTTCAAAATCATCACAGCCAATGAACCAGATTCTTACTCTCACCAAATGTCTGTACCACCTTCCATGCAGAACCATTGTTCATTGAAACAGTTGGTGAATGACTTTATGGATAGACTATCCTAATACACACACCATTTCTTAAATGAATGTAACCTGCTCTCTGTGGGCTGAGAATAAAGTCACACACTCAAGTCAAATAGCTTTCTGACTATAGCAGGAAGTCTGTATCTAAAAATCATGCCTACAATTCATTCCTTGGTGCAGCAGAACTGTTAACTCTCAGCTTAGCTACGATAGAGGTAAAATCCTTCGGTGATTTAAGGGTCATTGAAGTACAACCTTATTACAATGAAATCCAATGTCTAAAAATTGTTCTTATTTTGGGCTTCAGCCACAGAAAGAGCCAAGATTTTAAACTCTACTAAATACAAAGCAAACAAACAAAAAGACTTTACATATTTATGTTCATTTAAGAAAATATTTGTAGTGATGTATTATTTTGAAATAAACAGTTAATATGTTTGGAGATATTTGAAATTTATAGTGAGAAAAGCGTATGTATTTGCAGTATTGCTGTAGACAAGCATCTACATAACACTGTTAAATTGATTGTTTTATATCAAACAACTTCTATAATACTCATTTTCATTATAACATTTTATAAATTTTAAGGAATATGACAAAAAAGATATTGTAGGTATTGAAGAGGGGTCTCTGGGAGGAGTTGGGGTACAATTGGGAAACAAGAATGTGATTTAATTCTATTTACTTAAAATATGTTTTTCAATGTTAACAAATTCAGACAAATTGAAATCATGTAACTTTTCTCATCATAATTCAATAAAAGTTAAAAAATGAGTTATGAATAACTTCTTTTAACTATATTCTAAGTTATCTCTCTCTTAGAACAAGCTCGCTAAATTTATAAAGAATCTACTACCTATAAGTTATCTTAAGTATTTTTAATATTTCAGGTATTTCTTTAAGAATACATTATTTATAATCTATTTCATGTTAATAAATCCTGTTCTACAAAGTACAAGATCATTAATAAATTCTATACCTTATAAATTATATATTAATATTCTCAACAAAAGTCAGAACAACTTTTGAGATTATTATTGAATTTGTGCTTTAGTCTTAAAACTACCAAAATGGAAGATTAAAATGAAGAAAATTAGTACCTCCCTCAGATTTTAACTTGGCTAACAGGCAAAGTGATAGTGCTACACTTAACCAGTTTAAGGCATAGCTTGTGGGGTTGAGTGGGCCCAGGATCATAGTGCTGATATGGTTCCAGAAGGAACCGAGTGTCTTTCAGAGGGATTCTCCTGCTCAGTGTTCTGTAGGACCTGTGGGTTATGACTGTCCTTAACAAAGAGTTGGGTTTTTTCCCTGACCATCCACTTCCCTAAAGATTTCCTTTCAAGCCTCCAAAGCTGTAAAACAGAATTCTTGGGTTGACTGAAAATGGCACCCGAGGGACCTCAGAGCAGCCTAAGAGACCATGGAGGCTCTAAAAGATATGGGCATGATATGAGAATGCAACCATACCAGAAAAACAACATAGCATTACTCAGTAGGGAGGGCAGTCAGCCTCTCAGCATGGAGCCACGGAGCCAGTGCTGCTCATGCTGGGAAAAAGGCACATTACTGTGAGCACAGCTGTCAGGCCTGGGAAGCCTGAGGCACTGACAGCAGGGAGCCATGTGGCAGCTTTGAGCTCAGGCAGATCCTGCTCCCAGAAGCCCTTCCTAGCCATAAGAGCACCCTGACTCTGGATATGTGAGATGAGTATCAGTGATGGTCCAGTATTTATGGTGTGTCAAAAATCAGAAACCTTGAACCAGAACAACAACTAGCTGCAATGACTATTTGCATATAAAGCTATGAGCATGTTGCTGCTGAGTAGGGCTACATCATAGGGCTACACTGTAGAGCTTGAGCAGGCTCAGCCTCTGAATGTGCTGCCAGGGCAAAAGGTCCATGGTCCGTGCTCCTGCCCAGACTGTCTTGATGCCTGTGGTCTATGCTGCTGCCAGAGGCATGCAGAAAACATGTTGCTGTCTGTGGTCTGTGATGCCACCTGAGACCATGTTGATGCCTGGGGGGGAAGGGGGGAGACATGGTAATGTCTGTGGTCCATGCTACCATGGGAGGTTATACTGCCTGAGATGACGTTGATGTTCTTGGTCCATTTTACTGCCAGAGGATAAATGGATGTCCACAGCCTGGGCTGTCACCTGAAGCCATGTTGATGTCTGTGGCTCTGCTGTGGCCAGGGGCCATGTTGATGGCTATGGCCCATGATACCCCAGAAGGTTATGTGGATGTCTGTGGCCTGTGTTGCCCCTGAAGACAATGATAGTGTCCGCATCTGATCTGCCTTAGAAGACTGGGCTGAGGTTGCCATGTTGCCGCCAGAGGCCATGTGGATGTCTATGGTTCATGCTGTCCTCAGAAACCATGTGGATCTATGATCCAAGCTGCTGCTGACTGTAAGGAGGCTTCTTTTGCAGTGGTATCGATGACTGCAGACTCACAGTTGAAAATGAAAGACATAGAAGATTTCTGTGACAATTTCTGTCTCCTCATCCCTCAGTGCTGCGCGCGCGTACACACACACACACACATACACACACACACACACACACACACACACACACACACACAAAGAAACAGTCTAAACAAGAAGTCATTGAAGAGAACTCTAAAAATTTGACAAAGTGCACCTCTATACTTTGATGGCTTCTGGTGGAGTGATATTGGAAAGGACTCAATGTTCTGTAAGGAACTGGCCACTGAATATATGAGCAACATAAACTGGACTTGGTGGGTTTTTCTTTTTCTGTCTTTTTTTTTTTTTTAACTACATCTCTATTTGGGGGAGGGGCTCATAAAGGTATAGGGCTGAAAAGTGAATGTGATTTTGGTGCATTATGATAAATTCCTAAATAATCAATAAAAATATTATGTTAGATAAAAACCAGTTTAACCTCTGAAACAGGAAGCAAAACAAAATTTCTTAGAGAACTTCACATTAAGAGAAAATTATGTTACTTAATCTAGAGTAAAAATATCCAATAACTATCTCAATGTGAAAATATTTAGGTTATCATAATGGAAAAGATAAACATCACATAGGTTTAGCAGCATGCCTGGCCTCTATCCCTTCCTTCTTTTCTTATCTCTCTCCCACCTTATCAGGGAAACAAAACAAAACATCTACAGATACTGTCAAATGTCTTCCAGGAAACAAAACTCTTCTCTAGTTGAGAACCTTGGCTTCAATATAATTGAAAGCTGCAGTTTATCTAAACACAGGATTAGGACAGTTGTTAGTATAGAGACGATTCCACTGGCCTGCTCTGAGGGACCTAGTAGCTTCTTATGCCATGCATGCTGCCAGGTTCCAAGTATGTCAGTTGTGTGCAGTGGGCAGATAAAAGGACCCTCTTGCCAACCTAGCTGTCTGTTTCTGGTGTTCCCTCTGTTCTTCGTGTGTGGTCCCTTCTATCTTGTCTGCCTCTCTATCTCCCAGGTCATCCTCCTCTCCCCTCCCTCAATAAATCTTTTATGTCAGGTCTGTTGCATGGCTACTCTTTCTCAGGCGTACACCTTGGCTCGAGCCCGCCAAAGATAACCTGTCACTGCATTATATTATAAACAATAGTGATTATTAGAGGCTGGGCAGTGTAAGAGGGAAAGAAACAAAGGGAGTCAGAAAATAGGTATAAAACAGAAGGCTCATTGTGATTCATAGTAGCATGACCTGCTCTAAGAAGTTTCTCTAATTAAAGAGGCTGGTTCCTACTGTCTAAAATTTCTCATATTATTTAAAATTAAACCAGAGCATGATACCTAAGCATTTCATTCTTGAACTATTTTTATTGGTAGAACACCAAACCAGTAAATTTAAACCAATAATATTTTATTGAAGTTGGGATAGTCCCTGGAGATGGCCATATTAAACGAAAATACAGAAAGTCCTCTTAAAATTGTTAACTAAGTAAAGAGATAATATTAAAATGCCATCCAAACTGAGTATCAGGATGGATTATTGAATCAGTTCTATAATATCAGAAAATGATAAGAATCCTAACCAAATGGAATATAGGTAACTCATACAAAAATAAACTCTTACCTGTAATATACTTCCTAGTTGTTTATGGAAGAACTTCACGAACTCTTTGCTCTCATCATTCTGTTGGGTGAGGGTCAAAACCATACGTCTTACTGAAGTGAGAAGCTGAGAAGAACATACTTCATCCATGTGCTCCTAAGAAAAATCCTAGTAGGTTAGGATATAAACTTATCTACTATTTAAAAAATTAATATCTACACAATTTGAAATTTATTTCTCTTGCATAATTTCTTATTTTGGTGATAAAGATTTAAAAGATTCATTCACAAGCATAGCCAATCTCTATAGTATACACACTAAAAGGTTTTGCGATTTTAATCCCCACACCAGAAAATGACCAATAAAACAAATTTCCTGTTCCCATACGCTTCATCACTTCCCTTCTGTAGTAAGAAGAATTATGTATGCTGACGATCTTCCTGCTTGTAGTTCAGCTAACCTCAATTACTCTTAAAATCTTATCCACCTTCTACCGATTTCCTATTACACCTGTGGTGTGGTTTGAGTAAGAATGGCCCCCAGCAATTCACACAGTTCAATGCTTAGTCACCAGGGAGTGAAATTCTGACAGGATTAACAGTTTAGGAAGCATGGCCTTGTTGGAGAAGAGTGTTACTAGGGATGGGGCTTTGAGATTTCAAAAGCCCATGCCAGGCCCAATCTCTTTCTGCCTATGGATCAGAGCCCTCAAACCACTCCAGCATTATGCCTGCCATGTCTTCCATGCTTAGTATTATAAATGGTGTTATAAAGTTGATGATGGACTATCCTCCTGAAACTCTAAACATGCCCTCAATTAAATGTTTTTTTTCTTTTAAGAGTTGTTGTGGTATGGTGTCCTAGTAATTCCACCAGCAACACCTGCACCTAAACCAACAACTAAAAATGTCTTCAGATATTAGGAACTATCTGTCTCTTTTTCAAATGCTCCTAAGGCAAGCCTCTTCTTAACTGTACATCAACACCAAGTGTACTTGCATGCCTGGGAGTCTACTACTGAGGGTCAGACCAGAGGATTACTGTAAGCTCTAGGCCAAGCTCTGTCTCGAAAGACCAAAATTATATATATATGTGAATTATGAAATCAACCTGAGCCTGGTTGGCTTCTCAAGGTCAGTCTAGAACAGACCTGAAACAATCTCAAGGTTCTTATTCTTTTTTGGCTATTTAATTCATTTAAGCAAGCCCTGTCACCCTTCCTCCAGGTCAAATTTCCCTTCCCCACTAACAATGAGGTAGTCAAACTAGATGATACCAAAGGTATGTGTGGGGCCTGAGTGTGTGGATGTCTACCACATTTGTTGCCAGTGTCTGAGGTCAGAAAATGGCATCACATCCCCTGGCATTGACCTTGTAGACACTTGTGAAACAACATGTGGGTTCTCTTAGACGCCGACCTACCTCCAAACACAGGTGAACCTGTGTTTATTAATAAAACATACTATTAGATGTACACATGCATATTAAGCCCAAAAACAACAGTATTTGATGTCAATATCCTTCTCTTACCAAAGACAGATCGTCGAGTTAAATGATATTTAGACCAACTCTGTCTAACAGAGACCTCTCCTGATGCTCTGGCTGGGTCTTTGTTTTAACTTTACTGGTCTTTTGATTACATACTCTGGTTTCCCATTTTTTTGGCTTATTCCCCAACCCCTTTCTCTCTCTCAAAAGAAGGCATGGAGTTGGATGGATGGGGAGGTAGGGAGAATCTAGAAGATGAGGGAGGGGAAATAATGAATATATTATATGAAAACACTATTTAAAAAAAAAAATAACATGAAAAAAATTAAAATGAGCCTGACTGCAACACATTATTTTTATAGTTTCTATATATGGATGCAATGCAAACTATGTTTTCACTTCCAATTTTTAAATTGCTTAGATGACTGCAATTTTAAAATTCTTATTTTAGATAAAAACATGGGGTGCAATTTCAGATGTAAATTCACTTCTTCATCTGACCTAGAACTCATTCTGTATACCAGGTTGGCCTCAAACTCAAGAGATCTGCCTGTCTAGGCCTCCTGAAACCTAAAATTAACAACCACACTCAGCCAAATACCACTTTGCCATTTTTTTCTTTGCACTGTTAATTTTAATGGCACTATTTATAAGTCTCATATGGTCATTATTAGAAATTATATATGCTGCTTTATTTTGTAGTGTTTACCTTCAAAAAAGGAATGACTTCTTTCATAATTGCTTTAATTTGGCGGTCCAGTTGCTGAGTATCAATTCTAGGACAGGGGACGGCAGAAACATCACTTATAGGTTGTGGTGAACTGTGATTCTCAATAATGGGAGTTTCTATTTTTTAAGAAAAATGATATGTCAACAAAAGCCAATGGTACTATGTACATAGATATATACACACTTGAATAAAACTTTCTAGATTATAATAATTTTATGTTAAAATAATATAAAGGAAAAACCAAGTAGTTTTAGCAGTCCTTATAATTAAAAGAAAGCAATAACAAAACTGCTAGTGTTAAAAGGGGCTTAACTTTTTTTAAACACAGGGTAGCCAGTATATGGTTCAAACTGGTCCTGATTTTGCAATGTAGTCAAAACTAGGTTTAAACTCCTAACACTCATGCTTCATCCTTCTGAGTTCTGGGATTATAGCTATGCCTAGCTAACTTCAGAGTTTTTATTTGCAACTCTGATCATTACTTTTGATCACACTAAAAATATACCTTCTGAATGATTGACTGTGGTAGTGGCGGCAGCACCATCTTCATCCTCAATAACCCTGCAAGTGCATCTCATATGTGAGTTACTTTCTGTCTCGGTCTTCATGCGTTCATATTCTCTCATTCTGGCTAATGCTTGATCCAAGTGAATCACAGTGTTACCTGAATTTGGAACAGAAATATTTCTAGAATATGTAAAAGCAAATCCTTCTGCATACTCTCAAAAATAAAAAAATAATAATAAAAAAAAAAACGCGTAAGGAAATCAAATTAGCTTTTGTCAAAGACCTATTTTTATTTATGTGTATGTATGTGTCTGTGTGAGTGACACATGTGTGCAGGTAGCCCACTAAGGCCAGGAGAGGGTGTTGGTCCGCTGAGAACTGGAGTTACAGGTAGTAGTGAGCTACCTGATGTAGATGCTGGAAAACAAACCCAGGTTTATCTGGAAGAGCAGCAAGCACTCTAAGTGCTGAGCCATCTCTCTAAACCAGAATTAGATTTTAAAATACTCCATTTACAGTACTAATAAGATGCTTCATGTACATCATCACAGTTATTTGTTTAATCCTTAAATGCCTACAAATGACAGCACTTAAGTAGCTTGCTTCAGATTGCACAACCACCTAAGTAAAGGGATTATTACAGAATCTGAGTTTTTAACCTCAAATTATTCTTATTTTATTGAAAATCTGTTTGGAAGGTCTGGAGATAGCTCAGTGGTTAAGAACACTGACTGCTCTTCCAGAGGTCCTGAGTTCAATTCCCAGCAACCACACGGTGGTTCACAACCATTTGTAATGGGATCTGAAGCCCTCTTCTAAGGTATGTCTGAAGACAGCAACAGTGTACTCATAGATAAAATTTAAAAAAAAAGAAAAAATTTGGAGAAACTGAATTTTCAATAACTAAGTAGATGATCTTTCTCTTTAAAGTAAAATTCAATAAAAATAAAACTACTATTATTCATATTTGAAGATCTATGTTTTTCCCAAGAATACAGCAAATTAGATAAAAGTCCTACTTTGTCAGCATTTGCATAGCTATAGAGAGTGGATGATTTGTCCCAGGTCAAGGAATTAACAAGAGTCATGGATTTAGACTGATGGGTATTTTTGTGTTCATTCTAGTTATTTCCTTATTCAGTCAACTTTGTCTAGGTGACGAAGATAGCTGCTTACCTAGGTCATCTGTTGCAAACGGTTCAAAGTTCGAGGACACAGACATGACACTCACGTTATCAGCATCATTCTGTTCATTTACTTTATGTGTTTCTCTTTCAAAGTTCTTCTCAAACGTTTCCTAAGTTAAAGAAACAATTCCTAAATATGCCTTCTAAAATACAAACATTAAAGATTTAACACAGAAACTGTTATTTGCATAAACCATACATTTAAAAGGGATATTAAAAAGTTTTGCAATGAGAACTCTACTCAGACAAGACTGTAATATAACCCATTATTAAAGGACCATAATAAACATCAAAATATTAAGTAATCTTGGAGAATATTTTTGCTACATAAAAATAAGAAAGCCAACTTTCATTAAAGATTAGAAATTGAAAGTTAACATTTTAAAATATCTTTACAGCTCATAGACCCTTTATATCCTTACTGTATGTATCTGTCTTATATCTGAAGAAAAACATGACATTCATAATTTTATGAAATTACATTTTATTGGTACAATTAACATATATTAATGTACCGATTTTAAGCGTATAGTTTGATTAGTTTGGACAAATGAATACACTTACATAATCAGTAATGCTAAAAACCACTATCTGGATATAGTGGTTTTAGAGACAGTACTTAGCAACACATATATCTCTATGAGTTCAAGGACAGACTGGTCTACATATGCAGTTCTAAGTCAGTCAGATCTATAAAATGAGACCTTCCCCCAAACAAATACACACACACACACACACACACACACACACACACACACCAAGTTTAAAAACAAAACAAAACAAAACACATATACAAAGACAATTTGTATCAGTCAGAAGGTCCTTTTCCATTCTCTATAGTTAATATCCATCATCTCTCATCAATACAATTTCTATCACTTGATTTCAGTCTTTCCCAAGTTATTGCAATATCTAATAACATTTACTATAATCCAGTAATTCCTTCCCCTGCCTCAAATAAATTAGATAGATGGATGGATGGATGGATGGATGGATGGATAGATAGATAGACGAAGTTATCTGCCTTTTTTTATTTTCTGCAAAAAGGAACATATCTTCAGCTAACTGTAATATGTAATCACTTCCTAATTTATATTTAACATTATAAAAATAAAAACTAAGGGACTGAGTCTTTCCCAGGTGATCAGGAAGCACCAAGTTCATTGAGAGATGCTGTCTCAAAAGATAATGTAGAAAACAATCAAGGAAGACATTCTATGTCAACTTCTGGCTGCCATACGCAGGTGGACAAACACATACTACTACTATTACTATTACTATTACTATATGCACTACATATGCCCAAACACAACAAAATATAAACTATGTAATTTTTAGACACAATTTCTTTTATAGTAGTATATGATTTATAGCATAATACAGAACAATCCTAAGAAGAAAAGGACAATTCAGGAGGTATTGTCTTTAGCATGTTTTTAAGAGTAAAATATAAAAGAAAATCCTCAATACTTTCTAAACAGATTATTCTTACCTAAAAAGAAGATAAAATATCCTTTTGGAGAAACACCGCCTTCAGAATACTTTGTGTTAACATTTCAATAGTGGTGAAAATCACAACAACGTTATCTCAACTCCTTATCTATAAGCTAATCCATTATTTTATTCTTTCTTAAAGATCTTCAGGTGCTTGAACTATACAAGAATTTGCTATACAAGAACTATAAATCAATATCCGAACCTGTAAATGGGTCATTTTCAACTATCTAATATATAAAAGTATTCTATCACTTTTCCCTGATCTTTCTAGTTTATTCATAAATTTGTCACATAAATTTGGAATAAAGCATATATATGTTGTATATAAATATTAATATAATAATAATTATTATAATTATTATAATTATTATATTATTATAATATTAATATATAAGTAGAATACATTAAATTTCATTTTTTTCCTGGATGATTTTCTTTTGCCCAAGTTTTTCTTTTACACAAAGACTTGATTTATTTTGTACTTATATATTTAAAAATTTTCTGACTTGACCACTATTTGGTCTATCTAATGTTCTGAAGAATACAGCAAAGACTTATTAAATACCTATTAAGGGTACATGTGGCTATTGTAGGCTTCAAAGTATATCAATTTTTAAAAAAATCAGTAATATTACCTATATGTACAATCTAACAATAACTCCATCCTTTATTTATTATACATTGAAATTGTGCCCTCATTTAACACATCCTATTTGCTTACATCATCAGTAGTAACAAGGCTCTCACTTGGAGTAAGTTCTGAATTCGATGCTACCCAAGTACCAGAATTCACAGACTTTACATTTTCTCCTTCTTTTTCATCACTTTCAGAAATATGTCTGGATACGATATCCTAAAGAATGAAATAAAGACATTTATATACAACATATATATGCTTTATTCCAAATTTATGTGACAAACTTCAAAACAGTAGCAGATGGAAGAAAAATAAAGCATTTGTTATAGATCAAATATTAAGCAAATATCTTTAAAAAAAAAAAAAGAAAATGTGTGTAAAGATAAACTAAAACGTACTAAAGCTATAAGTTTTAAATGAAATGTTGCAAAAAAAAAAAAAAAAAAAAAAACAGAAAATAAATCAAAATATACAGAGAAAAGGATGTGCTTCACCTAAGGAAGTAACCATATCTAAGCACTAAGTAAGCTGAGAGAAGAGTATGAGGTACCAGATACCTGCAATGCATACAAAGCTCTCTGTCTCAAGTAGTCTGTATTAAGTAGCTGCAGCTCATGGAAAAGTTCAATAAGAAAATGTGGACGAGACTCATTTTGAGAAATTAATGTAGCCACTTCAGAATAAATAGTATCCCGTAAAGCTTCAAACATGGAAAAATCACTTCCAGTTTCTGGAAGATAAAAAAAAAAAAAAAAAAAAAAAAAAATCAAGAAAATGATGACAATAAAATACCTTCATAATAACTCCTATTACTCTACATCATTTTCTAAGCTTTAACAAAACAAATCCTATTTCAGGGCTTTTTTTTTTTTTAAAGATTTATTTATTATTATAAATAAGGACACAGAAGATGGTATCAGATTTCATTATGGATGGTTGTGAGCCACCATGTGGTTGCTGGGATTTGAACTCATGACCTTCGGAAGAGCAGTCAGTGCTCTTACCCACTGAGCCATCTCACCAGCCCCTATTTCAGGGCTTTTAAAGAATTAATCTACAATGTAATATTTACTAAACTGGTACAAATCATAGTAGAAGGTGCCCAACTATAGTTGTCAGACTCTCCACATCACTGAATTATTTAAATAAAATACTGCCCAATGAACTTACTGGCAACACTCTTTCAAAGTCATACTCTTTTTGGGGGAGTGTTTAGTGATGGAGAACAATCCCTGCACCTCACATAAGCTACTTTGAACCATGTAGTTAGCCCCAAACTTTTAATAATTTTTTTTGTTTTTTAAATATTTTATGTATGTACGTATATATGTACGTACACTGTAGCTGTCTTCAGACACCCCAGAAGAGGGTATCAGGTTCCATTACAGATGGCTGTAGGCCACCATGCGGCTGCTGGGATTTGAACTCAGGATCTCTGGAAGAAGAGTCTTATCCACTGAGCCATCTCTCCAGCCCAAGCCCCAAACTTTTATTCAGGGTATAAATTAGGAAATTTTGTGTTCTTTCTAAAAACAGAAATGGAACAAAAAGCAACCCATACCCAAGTAGTTCTTCTAGCTCTCAAATTCTGTAATTTTACTAGAACAACAGTAGAACTGCAAATATCTAGCTTTTTTCCTTCAAAAATCAATGATTCTAAGAGATGAAAAAGGTTGAATGTTTCACTATATGCTATTTTAAAGCATTCAAAGAATATGAAGATATAATCACTTATGCAGAATAGAAATAAGATAATACAGAAATAATAAAAAAATTAATAACCTTTGTACTAATTAGCTAAGTTGCACTACATGTCCAGATGTTAATTTCCACAAACATAAGAGTAATAAACACATGCAAACAAATCTGTCCTAAAGACAGTCATACATTTTAAAAGATGCTATATTAAATTTCTCTTAATAGTTTCAAAATGTCCACATGTGATATATTAAAATGAATGTGATGTTAAGTAAGGTAGAAATGAAAACCAAGAAATCCCCACTTAAAGGAAAAAATCCAAATCAGGATATACTACTTGTTATGTAAACTTTCAATTCATGTATGGCAAGTTAATTCATAGTTTAATTTTTAAAATGTTGTTTCAAAACTCTAAGAAAATAGTATATTAATGGCTTAGTAGTTTGCTATGAATTATTATTCTACAATAAAATTACTCTTAACTAATTTTAACTTTCATCTCCCCTTTTATGTAGTTAAGAGATTTAAATTCCATGTCAGACTTTCCTCCTGAATTAAAATGAATGCTAGAAAGCTCCCTCCTCTCTGCCAACCTAATCTTGACTCTACTACTGTCTATCTAGTTTTGTCAGTCTGGGTTCTTATTTTATCTAAAATCTAGTTGTGAGTTGAGCATTTAACAGCTCAGCCATCTCTCTTGCTTTTGTTTTACCTTCTTTAGAGTCCTCTCAGCATTCAAATAAGACTTTACTTTCTATTCATAGATCACTGCAGAAAGGAGCAAAAAGGTTTTTATAACTGTAAATCATATGCAAACCATATTAAATTAAAAAAAATCCCTCTTATGTTCTGCTGCAAGAGGTAAAATACTTTTGTAATTCTAAATAATATAAATATGTACTAATACAAATCTGTACTTCTGAATCAAAATAGTATTTTGGAATATTTCTAAATTTCTATGATCGTTATTCATTATAGCTTATGCCCATCATAGATGGGTTTTTTTTAATGGTTTATTATTTTTTCAGATACTGACTGATAGCAAAAACTAGTTGCAGCATAAGAACACCTGTGTCTATTTACAAAAACCTTAATGTGTTTCAATATCTCAGATTTATGAAACAAATATTTTTTAAATACTATATCACAAAAAATGTTTCTACTATCTCTACAGATGTGCTGGCTAGGTTTCATGTTTATAAAACAAGAAAAGTGGCCAGTTTTGCCAATTGTGAATTATAAATCAAAGATTTCAGAATATGAAGTTTATTTTTTTGTGGGTTTAGTACTATATGTACACCAAGCTAAATCTAAAAATGAAAAGAAATTCAAGGGTTGGAAAGATGGTTCAACAGTAAAGAGTGCTCGCTGCTCTTTTAGAGGACTCAGGTCAATTCCCAGCACCCACATGATATCTACCTACCATCTACAGCTCCAGCATCAGGCACCCAACGCACAGACATACATAGGCAAAACACCTATACACAGAGAAGTAAAAACCAAAACAAGTCAGTTGTGCTGGCACACAACTTTAATTCCAGTACTCAGGAAGCGAGGCAGGTGGATCTGTGTTTAAGACCAGACTAGTCCACACAGAGAGCTTCAGGATAGCCAGGATTCTACAGAAACAGACTCATAAAAATAAAACAAGCAAACAAAGAAAAATCAGGACAATATAAGGATTTTAAGTTCAATAAAGAAAACTAACACAAATGGACAGTAGAACTAAGTAGACTGTTACCCCCTGGCTCTTCACATGTATTTCTTTTAAACTGTTAGACTGCTGTAAAATTCTAACATATACTGTAGGAAAGGATAGACATAGGATAAGCATAAAATGTTGTAAAGACAGGGCTTATTATAATATAAGTGAATGAGAAAAAAAGAAAATTTAAAAAGATATTTACCCACAGTGACATGTTACTGCAAATAATAGTCTATGCTGTACTTGGAAATATTCTCATTGGGTGGGCAGGAGAGACAGCTCAGAGGTTAAGAGTAAGCACTGGCTGATGTTCCTTCCAGAGGACCTAAGTTTTATTCTCAACACTCGCATGGTAGTTCACAAGCACCTTTAACTATAGTCCCAGGGGATCAGATACCTTCTTCTTGCTTCCTCAGGCACTAGTCATTCACTTGGTGCTTAAACATATATGCACAAAAACATCCATAGAAATACTGTTTTAAAAATGGACAGTATTCTCATTAAAAAGCTCTGCTATAAACTAAAGTTACTGTGATTAGTGATAACAACCAGTGATACACTACCTATTTTTTTCTTTTTTTGAGGGTAGGGAGTATAAAAACAGACACTCCTATAATTACTGTGGGAAAAGAGGAAAGCATAATCCAATAATAGCAATAAATGCTGTACTCTAATTACCATGTTACAGGTCAAGTCACAACAAGCATCAATAATGTAGAGTATCTTAGGGTCATAGTAAAAGAAAAACATGCCTTTTAGAATATTGATAAGCAGAATATTTACACCCTCAAACTATTTAATTCACTAAAAATTCAATAAATTTTTTTGAGACAGGTTTTTACTATGTGCCCCTGATAGACAACTCAATATGTAGACCAGACTGGCCACCACTCACACAAACCTGCCTGTCTCTGCCCAAGTACTGGGATTAATGGAATGTACCACTGTGTCAGACCTCTTTTTTTTTCTTTTTAATGACAACAATAAGGTCTAGAATACTGACTTTCAATGAAAATACTACTACTCAATTATTATTAAGTCATTCGATTCTGGGCCCTTTCTCAACTCCCATCCAACTCTTTGACAATAACAGTGTTGAGTAAAAGTAGTGAAAAGAGATGAAAATGTAAATATTTTGCTAAGTCCAGGACAATAGAATTGTTATTTTTGCCAAAAGAATCTTGAACTTTACAGTTGAAAGTTAGGACCTACTAACTCCTAGGAATATGAGAAAGCCATTTCAAAATACAAGCAAATGTGAAGTTTCTTTTCTGATTAAAAAACTAACAACTATCTGCTACATACAATTCAGAAAATATAGTTCATAAAATAACTGCAAACATTGATACATTTTCTTCTATGCTTCTTTTCCTATCATACATAGATGAAATTATACTGTTTAGCCAACATTAAACCCTCATTTTTTTTAATTCTCCATTAGGATGAATCCCGAAGAATAGTTACAAGCATCATTACTAGGGGATCGTTCTCAAAGATTTTACAGAAAAGTACAATTTGTATTACCAGCCTTTTTAAAAAGTGTTGGAAGAGAGCAGTTACCTTCCCTATAATTCCACAACTGAAAAATAAAAATAAAATAATGTAGCATCATAGGCTCAAATGATATGCATAAAAATTCTATAATCAAAATTTGGTATATAAAGTATGATACAAATAGATGATACCATATTCACCAAAGGAGACTGAGTCTGTAGTTACCAACTCTATGTATTTGAGATGTATCTATTCTTTTTATAAATCATTAAATATTGGTGAATACTTAAAATAAAATGGTGACAATCATTGACTCCATTCAATAAACACTGAGAGCATGCCACCAATCACATACTACACTGACATTTAGTGTAAAAATATAAAAAGTAGCTACCTGCCCTTAAAGAACTCAAAAGGAACATCTAAAATAACTTAATACTTTATCCTGTGGCTCAGATAATGGAAAAGCATTACACTGACACAAATGGAAATGAAAGAGGAAAGGGAAAGCTACCCAACTGTAGATTCAGATACAATTTCAAGATTATGGAATTAAAATCCTATTTATGAGTGAAAGGAGAAAACAAAACCAAACAAAAACAAAAAAACCTGATGAGCTGAGAAATAACATAGCAGTCATGGGAATGCTCTAATTTCGTATCACTGAAAGAAAAGGGTTCAAGGCAAAGGACTATGAGATATGAACATACAAGGCAAGAACTAATTCCTTGCTAGCTGTATTAGTTAAAGTAAGGCACACATACTTTATCACAGGCATCATGCATCAAATGTTTTAACAAGATAAGTAATGAGATTTCATATCAAACCCTATTTAGGTAAGATTACTAGAGATTACTAGAATTTCAATTAGGAATTCTGTATTAAAAACAACTATTTGTTTACAAAGACTCTTTTAATGTGTCAGAAACACTAAAGAGATCACAGTAACACGAACCATTTGTAGTTGATATTTCTCTATGATTAAAACCTTTCACATGATAGGAATCTATGATAGTCTTATTAAACTTGCTTTAGTGTAGCTTTTCAAATTTAAGATGAATTCCCTGGATTAAAACAAACAAAAAAAGAGGAACATACCTGAAGATATTTCTGCAGACCTACTATATTTTATTATTTTTTCCAGCTGTTCATGATTCTTTCTGCTGAATAATTTTGCTTGAACAGGCTCTTCAGTCTGGGCTGAATGTCTGTTCCTACTTTTGCAAGGTTCACATGTGCTAGACACACTGGCACTTTCATACCCTCGGGTAAAAAAGGTGACAGCTGTTATCAGTTGCAACTAACTTAATCTGAAAGGGAAACTCATTTCCATAGTAAAATAGTACAAGTAACTCAGTTTATTGTGGTACTATGGCCTGGCATAGACGGAATACAAAATAATGTCTTTGAATACTTTCAGAATAACCTTTGGATGGATTGGTGACAATAATCAATTCTAACAGTTCATTTATCTTCTGATATTCATCACAACACCTCAACTAAAAGTACAGTAAGGTCAATCTCATAAGATCTGAATTCTCTACTAGACTCCTAGATAACACATTTTCAAGGTTATGAAATAAAAAACCAAAAACAAACAAAATCCCACACTACTACATTTTCTTTCTAGGGTTTTTACACTTCACATTCATTTTATTGTATGACACAACTCAATTTCTTTTATTCTATATGGACTGATGATTAAGTCTATCCTCTTCCCACTGAAATAGTAACCCTCATATTTCATTGCTTTATTTCTTATATTGTTTTAGTTTCTACTTCAAAGTATTTTTGTTTGTTTGTTTGTTTGTTTGAGACACAGTTTCTCTGTGTAGCAACTCTGGCTCTCTTGGAACTTACTCTGTAGACCAGGGCCTCTAACTCAAAAATATCTGCCTGCCTCTGCCTTCAAGTGCTGGGAATAAAGGCATGCCATGTGTCACCACACCACAACCCTACCTCCAAGGTCATTTTTTATTCTCTTGGTCACAGAAGTTATACAATATGGTTTTTCATTTGGGTAAGTGTCTTAGTCAGGGTTTCTATTCCTGCACAAACATCATGACCAAGAAGCAAGTTGGGGAGGAAAGGGTTTATCTGGCTTACTTCCACATTGCTGTTTATCACCAGAGGAAGTCAGGACTGGAACTCAAGCAGGTCAGGAAGCAGGAGCTGATGCAGAGGCCACGGAGGGATGTTTCTTACTGGCTTGCTTCTCCTGGCTTGCTCAGCCTGCTCTCTTATAGAACTCAAGACTTCCAGCCCAGGGATGGCACCACCCACAAGAGGCCCTACCCCCTTGGTCACTAATTGAGAAAATGTCCCACAGCTGGATCTCATGGAGGCACTTCCCCAACCGAAACTCTCTTCTCTGTGATAACTGCAGCCTGTGTCAAGTTGACACACAAAACTAGCCAGTACAGTAAGCAAACCCTACTTAGCTTTTTTTCTTGGCTACTCTTAGATATTTATCTTTCCATATATGCTGAGAGCCTTTTTCTTTTTTTGTCACCTTCAAAAACAACCCAAGGCAATGCAAAACAGACTAAAATTAAATGCACTTAATCTGAAGAGTTAATTTTATACATTTTTATCTCAGAAGTAGCTTTGTTTTTATACTTAATCTTTTTTATATTATCCAAAAATATAATTTTTATAGAACTAGTATTTTTCTTGTTAGAGCAAAGAAAAGTATTTGGCCACTTATTCAATTACAACCACTTCAACAGTTTACCTTATTAACATTAGTAAAAATACTGATAGAAATAAATATTTCAGTTATTTCCATATTTCTAGTCCTAAGTTTCCAAATAAGCTAAACAGGCTGGTAATAGAGAGAGAAAGAACTGTCTGTGAAATGCTTCCATTCTACAGTGTGATAGACACTCGCTGATGGCTTTATCATCCTTAACTGTTTTTTTGTTTTGCTTCCTCTGTTCTAATTAGGAATGACTTCAAATCTAACCTACCACTGTGAATATGACTTTTTCCTTTAAATATATAATTTCTGGTAATATAACATGAGAATATTGCTGAAATTATGTCAGTTGTCTAATATTCTTTTGATACATTAGCAGTTGCTAGTATTCTATTGATTTTTTTTTCTACATGGTGTACATGACCATGACTAGCTAGTATACTAGCTTATCTTTCTTATGCAAAGGTAACTCTGCCTCTTTACCTGTGAATATACACAGAGATTGGCTTGTGTGTATGAACTTGTAAGTATATATATCTCATAGCTGAGCAGTGGTGGTGCACACCTTTAATCCCAGCACTTGGGTGACAATGTCAGGCAGATCTCTGAGTTTGAGTCCAGCCTGGTCTACAGAATTCCAGAAATACACAAAGAAACCCTGCCTCAAAAAGCAACAACAAAAAGTGTGTTAGTTTATGTATTAGTCTGTCTCTTTTTGGTTCCTTGTGACAGGATGTAGTCTGCTATTTGGTAGCCCAGATGCTGATCAGAATCACAGCAATCTTCTGGACTCAGCCTTCATAGTATTGGGGCTGCAAGTGTGGAAGACCACAACTAGCTAGTGTTCTATTGAGTCACAGCTGGTTTCCATCGTTTGCTTCAAAGAGGCTGAGCCAGGTCACTTAGCTGAATACAGGATTCATAAATTGCAGTTCTGACCCACTATAACCTGTACTCCTTTTTGTTTGCTTGTTTTGTTTTTAATAAACTGGGCATAGATCTGGATGCCTTTAAATGAATTAAGTCCTCCTTGGACTCCCAAATGCTAGTAATATGTATCTGCGTCTATATTTGGATTATGTATTCATCTTTCTTCTACAGAATATGAGATTGCTTGATGCCAGTTAGGGGTTTTATTTTGTTTTGTATGAAACTTATTCTTTTTTCTGTACACAGAGCCATTTTTTTAAACTTATCTTTGATAGCCAGGAATTTGGTCACCCTGTACAGTTAGTTTCCCCATTCCCTCCATGGATGGACAAAAGTTGGCTGTACCTAACTGTACTACTACTCTCAAATCCCTTATCATTTTTATTATGCACTGAAATATTGCTTCTTGCTTTTTATTTTATAACTCATAGCACTTTAGAGCGCCAAGATTTTCTCTTAAACCTCTAAAATAAGGCCTTCCAATAGCTTTTATTGCCTACTTCTTTTTGGTCTATATGATGACAGAATTCTCTAATTTTCAAAATTGGTAATTTGGGAGTTAATTGTACCTATCTATCCTCTTTAACAAACAATATTATGATTAACAAAACCATTTCTCCAGTTTTAAAGAATTTACATATTATAATTCAATCTACTTACAAGCCTTATTTTTTTTGTTCAACTATGTATTATCTTCAAAAAATTCTTTTGCTAATTTTGCTTGCTCTAGTAGTGTGCATCTATGAATTCTCTCTGCTTGCTAGTTTTCTTATAAGCACTGTTATATCCAGTAGCCCAGTTATGAATTTTAACTCCCCTAACGATAAAAGCAAACACTGGGTCCCTTGGATGGTTCCATGTCACTTTTCTCTAGTCAAGTCAGTCTCTCAGCTGCAAAAGCTAATGCTTACTCACACGCAAGGGCAGGAAGAGCAGCCAAATAACTAGCACTAACAATTAGTATCTCCAAAAGACACAAGATTGATAATAAGCAGGATAGTAAGGGCAAAGATAGAAAGGTCGCATTTCTTTCACTACGTCATTGTCATTCTACATAATGAGAGAAGAATCTTGGCTACGTATGCTCCTCAGATTGAAGCAGCTGCTTTGATGATATCAAATAAACACCCATATTACTGCACTGTCTCTGTGATATATGAGAATTCAAACCTCCTCTTCTATTTCTAAGAACATAATTTAAGTTAATATTTCATTTCCTCAAATTTAAATTTCTGAGTTCTTTACTGGTTTTTCTGCATGAAACTTACTGGGAATAGTTCTCTTAAAGGCTAGTCTACTACTATATGTACATAAAAGAAGTCCATAAACAAAAGAGAATTCTACCAAAAATATTGTGAAAAATGATATGAGTATCACATGTAATGGTTGTTTAGCAACCCAAATTACTGTGAAGGGAAAAAAAAGTATATTAACCTAACAAGATGATTTACATAAATGGAATTAAACTTTTGACTTTATTACCAAATTACATGAAAAGTATTAAATGAATCCTAATTGAAATTAAATATAGTTTATGCATATGCAAAATTCTCTTTATGTTCTTTACAAAGGCATACATGCCATCAACTTGCCAAAAAAAACACAACTGAAATTAATTAAGAGAGAAACATCCTATAATTCAGATGCTATAAAGAGGAATATGCTAGTTGGTTTTTATCCACTTGATACAAACCTAGACATACTGTAAATACGGAATCTTAATTGGAAAACTACATCCATAAGATTAGCCTATAGGAAAATCTAGGAGGTACTGTTTTGTTAATGATTGATGTGGGAGGACCCAGTCACTGTGGATGGTGCCAACCAACACTGGGCAGGTGGTCTTAGATGTGGTAAGAAAGCAAGCTGAGCAAGCTAGAAGCAACATTCCTTCATGGCCTATGCATCAGTTCCTGCCCTGACTTCCTTCGGTGATGTAGAACTGTAAGCTGAAATAAACGTTCCTTCTCAAGTTGCTTTTGGTCATAGTATTTTACCACAATAATAGAAGCCCTAACTAAGACAAGAGGGAACTAATTGTCTACTACAACTAGATAAGATTTCCTTTACTAAAGACACTACACATTCTGGATCCAGGGCATAGCAAAATTAAGTTGGAACTGACCTGGAAACTTACTCCCTTCTGGCTAACTTTTTTTTTTTTTTTTTTTTTTTTGTGGAAAAGAAAGACCTACTTTTATTAAATGGACTGGTGCAATTGGTTAGTCAAGCACAAAAGAATAGAAGATATCAGAGATAATGTATATACAGACATTAATGCAAATGGGTTAAAACCACAAATGTACAAGCTAAAACTCTAAAAAGTCTTAGATGACAGATCTTTTACATCTTCATATTTGACAATAGTATCTTTTCTTTTTTTTTTTTTTTAGATATTTTCTTTATTTACATATAAATTTTCCCTTTCCCAGGTTCCTCTCCAAAAAACAAACAAAAACAGCAAGAACAAACTCCTTTTGCCTCTCCCCTCCCCATGCCTGCCACCCCACCCTCTCCCACTTATTGGCCCTGGCATTCCCCTACACTGGGGCACAGAACCTTCACAAGGCCTATTGATGATCGAATTTGCAATCCTCTACTATACACATGCTGTCTGGCTAACTTTTATAGTGCTGAAAGGTGCTATGTAGGCCAGTTGGAGAAGAGAATCATCCATCAATAGTCCCACCTAGTGGTGGCCCCTGCATGCTACAATAACTGTCAGGTCACTGGTAAACAGTGGCATGACCATTATGTGGTAACTGACTTCTTATTTGACTTGAGGCCTGCACTGCAGGGGGAATTGTTGCTTGGTACTGTAAACTTATTTTAAAAACTCCATGACTAGGGAGATCAAAAGCCCTACATGAGAACCTACTACCAGGTTAAAGGACATGTTCTCCAGCCATCTTCTAAATATTATGCTCATTGCCATAGATTTATGCTGCTCTCAACTTTAGTCAGTTAAGCTTCTTTTTGCAGTAGGCATTGGTTAATACAGAGACTCATGGTGAGTTAAAGTTCTATGAAAGTAACTGTTAAGTGTTCAACTCTAAATGGGACATTTTTGTCATTCTTTCAAACAAGGCCTAGGAAATATTGTAGAAGAGGAAGTAGAAAGACTATATGAGCCAGAGCCTAGGAAGGACTGCTGCCTTTTAAACATGACAACTACACTTATTAACTCAGAGCCACTGACATCTGCATTTATTGTGCACAAGCCAGTCAGCCATATAGAATGGATAAGACAGGGACCATGTAAACACTGTCAGTATTCATTATTCACTGGTTTGAACTCGACGTCCCCATAATCTGAGATATTTGATACTTGATCCTTTCTTGATGGCACTGTTTGGGTGTGAGCTTAGGAACTGTGGAATTGATGGAGGAGTTATGTCACTGAAGGCAGGTTCTTGACAGCTAAAAGATTCGCACTATTTTGATTTCATGCTCTTTCCTGTTTGTAGGTCAAGACATAAACCTTTAGCTTCTTTCTCAAGCTGACATGCCTGCTGCTTTCCCATCACAATGAATTCTCATCCTCTGGAACAGAAGCCAAATAAACCCTTTCTTTTACAAGTTGCCTTAGTCATGGTACTTTATCACAGCAACAGAAAAGGGACTAATAGGGTAAGTTATTTTTTTAAAAAGAGAATATGAAGGAAAAAGAAGGATGAGTTTAGGGGAAAAGTAGAAGAGGGGAGTCCAAGGATGAGTAATGTTCTTTAAAAGAGTCTGGACTGGAGATGGTACAGTGGTTAAGAACATTTATTGCTCTTGACTTATAGCCATCTATAACTCCCAATTCCAGGAGACCTAATGCCCTTCAAGGGTACCAGCCATGTGGTACACACACAAATATAAAGGAAAAACACTCAGATGTAAAATAAAATAACTTAAAAATATTTTCAAAGATGGATGTAACAGGGAGAAGTGTCTCAACGTAAAGGCACTTACCAGAAACTAGAATTTGATCCTAGAACACATAAATGTGAAAGAAAAAAAACAAACTACATGGAGTATTCTCCTAATACACACATATGCCATGGTGCATCCAGCCAGGGACTTTCACTCAGTACACACACACACACACACACACCCCCAGAAAATAATAATGATGATGATAATAATATATGTAATAAAGTAATAATAAAAATAATTTTTAAATATTTAAAGAGGGAAGAAAAACATGAATCAAGGAAAATATCAAAGTCAAGATATAGATCTCTTCTGAATTTTTACATTATATTTTAAATTTTATTTAAATAAATAATTTATTACTATGCATGTGTTTAGAAGTGTAAGCATGTAGAAGTCAAAAAGACAACTTTGGGAAATCTGTTCTCTCCTCCACAAAGGGGATTTCAGGGATGGAGCTTCGGTCATTAGGCTTAGTGGCAAACATTTTCAATTCAAGGTCTGGATTTCTAAGATACGGTACTAATGTGTGACTGATGAGTTATCTCTAGGGCATTTTTGGGTTGGTTTTGGTTTTGTTATTGAGACAGTGTCTCACAATGTGCCCTAGTTAGCCTCAAACTTGCAACTGTCCAGACTCAGCCTCTCAAATAAGTTTAATTATAGATGTGAGCTACCAGGCCAAATTTTTTCCAAGGAGAACAGCAAAATTAATAAGGATTAATGCTTCATATCATCACTGGCTAAGTAAGACAGTACTGTGAAAGCATGAGACTCTAATCTCTAACATCTGTCCATAACTCTCCCCTATGTCTAGTTCTGACTCATTTAACATGACTGGAACAGCTACAAGAAATAGTACTTCTACTTCTGCCTTCACTGATGGAAGACTACACTAGCCATGGCATTCTAAAGGCCCTGAATGATTCCAAACAGTCACTGACGAAAGAGCTGACCCACTGTTTATAAGCTTCCTAGAACACAAGAGTTGCTATATGGCCATTACTCATTCACTTTCTTCTCTCTCTGAGAAGCTGTCAAAAAAAAAAAAAAAAAAGATAAAGATGCTTACTCCCTTCTCAGCTCCTAACTAAACTCTGCAGTTCTGCAGGACACCAGTGAACTACAAAATGGCTAAAGATGCAACTGTCTCACGATTTCAGTGTTGCTATTGGTACAATGTACACCGATTCAGTTAGTACAGGTGGACAATAAAAGTTTGTATATTTCTAATAAGCTTACAGATGTCAAAACTCTTTACCAATGGCTTACAATCTACATAACAAGAATTGAGAAGACCAATTTTATTCTGCCATATTAATCAAATTTAGTGCTATAGTTTGATTCTGCTGTGAAAAAGGATCTTAACAATGGCAGTGAATGTTAGCTGAACACATGTGAATTATTATTTAGACTGATATATTTAAAATTAACATGAAACCCTGGCGGTGGTGGCACATGCCTTTAACCCCAGCACTTGGGAGGCAGAGGCAGGCAGATTTCTGAGTTCGAGGCCAGCCTGGTCTACAGAATGAGTTCCAGGACAGCCAGGGCTACACAGAGAAACCCTGTTTCAAAAAACCAAAATAAATAAATAAATAAAAAATAAAAATAAATAAAATTAACATGTGGGAAGGTAATACAAAGATGAGAAAAACAATCTTTGCCCCGAAGTAAAGAAAAAAGCTGAACCATCTATATGGCATTAACAGAATGGCCATAATCAGCAATACGAATGATAACAAACATTGGCTGCAGATGCTGTTGAAGAGGAATTCTTCTATACTGTCAGTGGAAACATCAACTAGTACAGTTACACTGGGAATAATTTAGGAAGTTTCTCAAAAAAGCTGAAAATAGCCTTATGACTCAGTTATATGACTCTTAGGCATATACTCAACAGACTAGATCCTATTATCGAGACACCTGCATTTCAATGTTCACTGCCAATCTTGCCACAACAATTAGACAGTGGAATCAACCTGAGTATCATCAATAACAAATGGACAACTTTAGCATGTAAACACATTGTAATATTACTCAGCAGTAAAGAAAAATGAAATCATGACTGTAGGTTAAATACAAAAAATTAGAAAAACAACTAGCAGTAACTCTGGTAGAGAAAAATAAATACCACATGTATTCTCTCTTATATGTAAATTATAGCTTCAGATCATTTGTTTTATGTGTTTAACTTGGAGCACAAGGAACAAGAAGTGGGCATTTTTCAGTTGGGGCTGGAAAGGGCTGGTGCTGGGAGTAGAAAGGCTTAAGGAATGGGGGGCAAAAGTGTACATAAAACCAAGGGTTTGTGGGAAAGGTTAATCCAAAGGAAGGGGTATGGAAAGTCCTACAGAAGCCTACTATCTCAAGATCCATTTGCAAGATATAATAGGGTAATAGAATACATGTGCTATGAAAGAAGAGAGGAAGGGAGGACTAAGCAAGAATGGAGGTGAGGGAGAGTGGAAGATGGATATAGAGTGAATTAGCCAAAATGAAAGAAACCATTAGTACACTACTTTCAAAACTCAAATAGAGATGTTTGCATAGTGGACAATGTAGCTCTCAGAGGACATGAATTATTGTATGAAAATTGCAATGCAAGTCATGAGATACTTCCCTACAAGTCACTGGCCAGGGAGATTCCAAAGGGATACAAAACACCACAGGCTACTGTTATTACCCTTGGTTACCCAATGTTGGTTAGTTTTATATCAATTTGATACAAGGTAATATCATCTGGGAAGAAGGACTCTCAATTGGCCTATAGGCACATCTCTTGGGCATTTTCTCGATTAGTAATTGATATAGAAGGGATCAGCCCACTGTGAGTGAGGCCGTTCCTAGCCCATAGTTCTGGGTGCTATAAGGAAGAAGGCTAAGCAAGCCATGCGGAGCAAGCTAGTAAGCAGCTTCTCCTCCATGGCTTCTACTTTAGTTTCTGACTACAGGTTCCTGCCCTAACTTCCTTCATGATGGATTGCAACTGTAAGATGAAATAAACCCTTCTCTCCCCAAGTTGCTTTTGGTCATAGCATTTTATCACAGAAAAAGAAACCTAAGACACCCACCATAACTCCATGGTTAACACTCTATTGCTGAAGAAACCACATGCTATGGCTATAGTATATAGAAAATATCAATCTCAAACCAACAGAGTAAACTTCCTTTCTATTGGCTAGCTTTCATAATGCCAGATGGAGCTATGAAGGCTGCTGAGAGAAAAAAAGACATCAACAATCTCACCCAGTGATGGATTCTACATTCCACAATACAGACCTCCTGGCCACTGTGCCCTCTCATGCCAATACTGATGAGACTTGAGCCCTACTCCAGAGGAGGAAGTTTCATCCCAAGGCTAGGAAGGTCTTAGGCCCTAGGACTGAACCTGCTACTATTAATTTTTGGTCAGAAAGGCTTCTTTTTTTCAGTGGAGAGCAATCAATGCAAAGATGTAAAATTAGCAGAATGCTGAGAAGAAACTGAATGCTCAGTCCTAAGTAGGCTATCTTTATTAACAGTACCCCATCAAGCCCCAAGGTTCAGGTTTACCTCAGAACAGACAATAGCAAGAATGTAAGAGCCAGAGGAGGGAGCAAAGTGCAATAAAATGTTGTCTTCTAGATGTGAACCATCACTGAACTCATAAACCCATAACAGCCATTGTTATCTGCACAAGATCAGCCCAACTAAACTCCTGGCATAGATAAATGGGGAGATGCCCTTTAGGTCTTGCTTCTTAATTAAAAGTGAGTGGCATTTGATAGCTACTGGGGGAGAGAGAATCAGTCTTTTTTGAAGATATTTCCACTGGCAACATTTCTTGTGCTACCCTGGCAACACTTCCTATACTCCAGTGGATGACTCCACACCCATGCACATAAGTGAATTATCAAAAAGACAGTCTTTTCTTGAATTGGCCACCTGGAGGCAAGCTAGGTCAGGAGCAGCTCACACAAGTTCAGGTCGCCCATGTAAGTTTGGGCAGGTTTCTTGCTTTTCTAAGCCTACTCGCACTATTGCAGTTTGATCCAGAAATATGAATTGAACAAGTTTCAATAGTGTTTCTCCACCAGTGTACAAAGGACTTTATAAACCTTAACTAAATGACCTTACTCGAGTGGATTACCCAAGACCATTTACCAATGAAAGAGATCATTCAACTCTTTGTATATATAAAAAAAAAAAAAAAAATTAGACCATCAAAAACAAAAACAAAAAAAGTAGACGTGAAGTTCAGAAGGTGACATGGTGGGAACTAAATGAGCAGCTGGAGGGAAATAGGATTGGCCAGAATAGTTCACTGAATAGAACAACAAATTCTCAGAAATAAAGAAAAATTGTAATTAAAAAGAGTATTTCACAATAATAAATATTTTTTTCAAAACCAACTAAACCAGGATGTTTTTTGTTTGTTTAACAAAAAGGGTCCTAGTAGGTAGCCCAGTCTGCTGTGAATTTCAATCCTCGTGCCTCTGTCTCCTGATGATTCCAAATCTGTCTCCTGATGAATCCAAATCTATATTAGAACGGTATTCCCAGGGAGCCCCATATGAAACATTTAAAAAGTTTAAGGAGTCCTGCCCCTAGCACATCAGACTATGTAGCTACACAAAAGGATGTTGAAAGTGTTACAATAAAAAAATTGCTCATGTTTCTTCAGTTATGTATTTGTGGGGACAAATCGCCAGGAAATCAAAAATTATATGACTATTCACAGTGTCTGTCTCAGAAATGAACCATTTTCTACTTGAATGGTTCTCTGGTTTTACCAAATTTAAACATATGGCCTTTATTTAGAGTTTAATAAAACTGCTTTATGTCTAGTACTTCAGCAACATCTTAATAAAATTATAGAAGAATCTGTTTTTTAAAAGCAGGTACACATAGCAATGCTATAAAGATAACTTTAATACTCAATAAAATTCAATGAAACACTAATGTATCTATATATAAGTAAGTCTGTTTTAAAAGTGGTTTCATTTACAGTAATAAAAAACAACAATGTATTATGAATCAGAAGCCCATTAAATGAATCATCAAGAAATTTAAAGAGAAGTCATGATTAAAATTCAATGCAATGCCCTGGTATAACATTGAAAGACAAAATTAGTAACATTTGGGCATCTGAGTAACTTTTCACAGTAACATAAAATGTGGAGAACTATTGAACTGAGTTTGGCAG
Source organism: Montemys delectorum (assembly GCA_019843815.1). Classification (NCBI taxonomy): domain Eukaryota; kingdom Metazoa; phylum Chordata; class Mammalia; order Rodentia; family Muridae; genus Montemys; species Montemys delectorum. The sequence continues at coordinate 1,142 of JADRCD010204837.1, read as the reverse complement.
TAGATAGCTACTGGGAGAGAATCACTCTTTTGAAAGTGTTTCCACTAGTAGCATTTCTTAGGATCCAGTAGATGGCCCTACACCCATACACATAGGGACTTCACTAATTGGATTTAGTGGGTTATGAGAAAAAATAAGAAAAGAAGAGAAAGAAAAGAAAGGAACAGACAAGAAGAGACAGGATGAAGAAAGGAAGGATGGAAGAAAAAGAAAAAAGGATACGCCATTAGGAGGGGAACATGCTGGTGGGTATGTGAATATATATATTCCCACATATATATGCGCGAGCGCACGCGCGCACACACACACACACACACACACACACACACACACACACACACACACACACGAAACAAGTGGAAGTTTAAAAAGCACAAAAAATAAGAGCAATGTTTTAAGATATCTACATTAAATGCTACTTAAGAATTTAAAAACTATAAAGATAACTAAAAATAAAATAATTGAAACATGTTCCAACACTGCTTGTACATCTAGTTATACAAAAATAACAGTATGTCACAGTAAGAAGACCAAGGTTTATACTTATATTGTAACTGTTCGGCACATTTCAAGACTTACCAATATTCTTAACTCTACTGTTCAGCTGTGTAGAATTTCTCTTCTTACTCTTTGACTTGGGGGTTTTGTCTTTAGAAGCCAGGCTGGCCTGGGCAGATGCTTTTCTTGTTTTAAATGTTTTAGTGACTGTTGTTGGATCTATGGGATCAGGCATACTGCTAAAGCTTTCCAATGATTCTTCATCAAACTGACGCCTTCTCCTGCTTGGATCTGGTTGATTTTTGCGGTTACTATTTGTAGCTTTCTCTACAGACACCGCAAATCCAGTCTTGAAAAATGGTTTTTCTATTCCTCCTTCTTGATCATATAACCATGGTGTCTTGGTGTTTTCAGCTTCCTCTTCAGGCTGTTTCTGATTCCTTACCAATAAGAAAAAGTATAAAATCAATAGGCTAGGAAAACATTTTCACAAAAACATACAACTTTTTAATCATAGAGCCCAGCAAGTGTTTTACAAAGAATATTTTTGGAAGATACTGACTTATAAATTTTAACTCAAAACAAGAGTCAGAAATCTCCAACTTAAAGGACAAATTCAGCAGCAATTTGTTCTATATGACATG
>JADRCD010204836.1:4123-29462 GCA_019843815.1 Montemys delectorum | reverse complement strand
CACACACACACAAACACACACACACACTTAATAAAATGGAGACATAGATTGTTAGTGAAGTGTTTAGGCCTTATGAAGGCTTGACATTAGGTCAAGGAGCAAAGATAACAGCATTAATCGGACTAAACAGAATGGGGTGCCTCATGGTAAGACAATAGTTCTTCCCTCAGGGCAATTTTAACTACAAGAGATAATGGGTACATGCGTAATGGGTGTGGTAGTAGTTAAGAACTTTTGTAGGCTTTGATTTTTTGAATCCTACTTTAAATAAGGGTTCTCAAAGCTTCAACCCCACTTCTAGGCCACTGTCCAAAGGCAGGGGAGAAAATATGATAAGAAGGCAATGGGATGTGGACCTATTTAGAAGTAGTTCTTTGGGGTAATTCCACTCTCTGTAAGGATAGCAGCAATCCAGTTCTGTAGTGGCAGGATACCAAACACGAGTCAACAGTGATGGTATCATCCAGCAGAAACCACCAGGCTTCTACCAAATCACTACCAGTCAGCAGGACTGATTAGGACTGGCCAGGAAGCCAAAAGAAGTTCTCAGCCATTTGTCTTTTAACAAAGTGAAGATCAGCAAATATTTGAGATCAATGAAAAATTGCAAAGCTAGCTATGCAAGCATGTTATCACTTTCTATTGAGTCCTATTTATCTTACCTCCAAACATCGTGTGTCTTCCCATGGGTATTGCTTCAGCAAAACACTACAGGAGTCTGCCTCGGCAAAACACCATGTGAGTCTGCATCACATGATGCAACCTGAAATTTCCACTTCAATGTTGAGTCAAAGATACTTCTAAGTATCCTACAGCATACCAAATATTCTCTATAAGGAAGGATTTTTTTTTGCCTAAAAATATTAGTGATGTTGAGTCTGAGAAACACTTCTCACTAACAAACTCAGATGAATTTTGATGGCATCACTGAATTGTGAGCCTTGGGAAATTTTTTCTTGCCTATTTGAGCCTCTGTTTCCTTGTACATAAAATAAAGATTGCAAGATCTACCTTGTATAGTTTGTCATACATTGTCATTTTTATGTGACCCAGAGAATAATCTTGTAGTATTTATGGATTATTTAATTCTGTCTCCTATCCATGAAGAAATGTTCTTTATCAATAACAATGCTCACAGATAGTTTTTCATCTTGTTCTCTGACTTCCTTGGCAGCATGTCATATTTAGATACAGTAATTGTTAGGCTTGGTTCTCTTAAATTATTTTAAGGAATCCACTCAAAATTTCAACTCTTTCATTCTAATGTTTTTATCTGAAATGATATGTCAGAAGTCATATTATTCTTTCACATATTGACTCCCTAATGCCAGCAAGCTATAGCATCTGAGAGTAGGTAGGGATATTTTATTGGGAACAGCCATAAACCAAGAACAACCAGGACTATCTCACATGTTTATTATGGTCATAATCACCATGAAAGGTAAATAATGTAAAGTAACATCTTATTGAAATCATCAGATGGGTTGTTTTTATCTACTATCCTTGTTTCAACTTCAAATTTTATATTAAAAATTAGAAAGAAAAGGATGAGTTTCAAAGAATGAATGAAGTCCATAACACATGTAGATTATCACTGTTTTTATTCATGAAGATGGGATCTTGGTATTTTTGTCTGGAAAAACAGAAAAATAGAATAGATTATTTCTCAGTTGTTAATATACATTGTCTTAAGATCCTCTACAGTTGGTACAAAAGTCCTCCCACAGGTATCTGAACACATATCACAAGATCAAGTACATGTAGATATAAAAGACTATAAAGCCTAAATGTCCCTATTATGATGGCTACACAGTAAACACCTCTTATCCAGTATGGGAGTATTTCTTAATAAGTCTGAAGAAAAATGTCCATTTACCCACTCAAAGTGAAGAAAATGTCATAATACTGTCAGCATCCTAGCTTTAATCTATGCAGTAACCAGAGAGTTGGTCTGTTCTTTCCAGGGAAATTACTCTTTAGCCTTGTCATGTTTCTTAGTTTATGTAAACTCTGCTTTCAAGTGTTTAATAGAGTCTTAGGTTCTTACTATAGTGTTTTTCTAGCACTGTGTATTGACACCATCAAGTGATTTTTCTTTCTTTTGCTTTTTGTCAAAAAGAACTAATTGAATCACAAAGGAAGGATACTAATGATCCAAAGATCCTATAGCATGCAAGCGATAAAACTTGTCATCAGTTCTTCCTTCTTCTCTGTAGGCATCTCTCCTCTTGAGATAGGGTCTCAATGTAGGGGGATAATTATTTTTATGTTGAATAATGTTTTATGTTGTATATTTTGAATATATACCTTCACAGATACCCATTTGGTTTATTGACTCATAATTAAGTTCATATAGTGTTTCAAAGATTTTACATCATAGAGACATGGTGAAGAAAGGGAATATCTTTGAAGAATACAGTGTGTAAGAAGAGACAACCACTAGCATGAGGTATTTTCTTCACTGAAAGTAGAAATCTCAAAGTTCTGAAAGCTTCAGTATATACAATCACCAAGGTGAGGCCTTTTGATAATTTTTCCTTTCAGGAATAGGAGAAGGAAGGAAAAAGAACCCTACTAACATAACAAAGGACATCCTGAAAGAAGATATGACTATATGTTAACAAAGTTTCTAGATCAGATAATTGTACATTAGTTTTTAGGAAGAGCCTAAAAGCTCACATACTCACCTACCAGATGTATTAAGATATATGAGGAGGTAGGTGTTCCTTGAGGTTTTTAAATAAATATAGGATGTTTGTGGTACAAGAATTGGGTTTTAATTATAGCAACAGATCATAAGGAGCCAGATGACATCTGTGCCCGCAAGCAAGAAGAATGCAATTCAGCTAGAATAGACAAAACCCCTCAAAAAAACATACATGCAGGTAGTGGCAGGTTTAAGGCCGTACAGGATAATGCAGTGTTGGTGCCTGAGCACCAAGATACAGTATTTTTGCTAAGACAAGTGGTACTGTGACAACAAGTTGATACCTCTTACGGAACTTCTTTTCTGTAGCCTCAGGAAGCCATACCCTTGTTCTTCAGAAGGTGCCACAATGAAGTTCACAGCTGACAAAAAATAAACTGAATACTCTGCCATCACCATATAAGGCTGTTGATCAAAAGCCACCTGACTTCACAGGCTTTGCAACTATGTCGAAATCACCCTGGTGATTTTTACAAAACAAGAGCATACAATGGCAGAGACTGGCAAGGTGAACTGGAACTCAGTAGTTTCACTTCGGAAGTCTTTTATTAGAGTTCATTAGACCCCAGAGGAAGTAAGTTATGTATGAAGTGGGATAATGCTAACCTCTTGCCTATGTGTCCATAGGTCAGTCACTGCTGTGTGGTCTTCATTCCACATTTTTAGGTAGGAGGTGAACAAGAAGCTTTAGAGGGTCTATTCAGGATATGTGCAGTCCTGTGACACTCTAACATAGGACCCTTGGGGGAGACTCTATGTTCATCCCACCTCAGTCATTTTGCTATCTGTGGCAAAGTTGACTGGGTGTGTCAGCTTGAGGACCATTTATCACACTCTGAGCTTCAGACCAGGAACTTTAAGAAGGCTTGTATTCTTTTGTGGCATTCTGAAACATTTCACCTATTAAGAGAGTTAAATGAGCCTCAGACAGGTAAGTATTATGTGATCTGTAATTTTGGGGTACTAGTATTTATAGATACATAAAATTAGAAACATACAGATGACACAGAGAGGCAAAGTCTCTGGAGAGGAAGAAAAACTAACAAAAGGAGGAGGGAGAAGAAGAACACATGGAGAGGAATGGTACATGAGTAAGAGGCTCCAATGTGCTGTGTGTGTTTGTATGACAAATGCAATCCTACGTAATAGAAAAAAAAATCAGCTGCTTTCTTTATTTGCATGGTAGCCAAACTTGCTGTCCCAGCCCCTCATTTAGACTTTTAGTGAGTCTTTATACTTGACTGTTGTGTCAAAGCAGAGAAGGGTCTTTTAAGATGAAAGGCAGAATGTCTCTATTTTTTTTTGTTGTTGTTTATTTTATTTATTTACATCCCAAATATTATTCCCCTCCCAGTTCCCCCTTGTAGAGTTCTTTCTCCCATTCCCCTTTCACCTCTGAGAGAGTGCCCTGCCTCAGGCATTCACCTACCCTGGGGTTTCAATTCTGTGCAAGATTAGGCACATCATTTCCCACTGGGGCCTAACTAGTCAGCCTTCTGCTACACATGTGCCAGAAACCTGGGAAGAGCCCGTGTATGCTCTTTGGTTCATGCTCAGTCTCTGGGAGCTACCAAGGGTCTTCCTATGGGGTTGCCATCACCTTCAGTTCCTTCAATCCTTTCCCTAACTCTTCCATAGGGACCTCCTTAAACTAATTCTTTTACGTGTTCTTCTGACATTCTTTTACAAGATTGTGTTGCCTGTTTTAGGTCCTCTGATTTTCAGTATTAATTTTGTATGACTGTGTGTATAACTTGCTTGAATTTGGAATTTGACTGAGACCATTGAAGTATCAATCAAGAAAGGCTGGCATCATATTAAGTGCTCCAATTCACTAGTATAGTGGCTTCCACTAAGCTTATGTCTCTTTTCTTTGCCACTCAATGTTAATTTTTAGCTTTTAGAGTACAGAGGTTGTGTATCTGATTTTACAAAACTTGACCTAAAATATTCCATGCTTTCATGCTATCATAAAATATAGGTACAACTTTAATTCTCAGTTATTGATGACTAGAACTCATTGCACAAGTTGCTGTGTCATATTGAACTCTTGTTAACTTACTTGTGTGACATTTTAGTTCCTATAACTCTTTGTGTATTTCTCTAGAATTTCTGACTAATACAGAAGTAGAGGCTCACAGCCATCCATTGGACTGAGCACAGGGTCCCCAATGAAGGAGCTAGAGAAAGGACCCAAGGAGCTGAAGGATTTTCAGCCCCTTAGGACAAACAACAAAACGAACTAACTAGTACCCTTAGAACTCCCAGGGACTTGCCAACCAAAGAGTACACATGGTGGGACTCATGACTCCAGCAGCATATATATAGCAGAGGATGGCCTAGTCAGTCATCAATGGGAGGAGAGGCCCTTGGTCCTGTAAAGGTTCTATGCCCTAGGTTAGGGGAATGCCTGGACCATGAAGCAGGAGAGGGTGGGTTGGGGAGCAGGGAGAGGTGGGAGGGAACAGGGTTTTTTTTTTTTTTTCTGGAGGGGAAACTGAGAAAGGAGATATCATTTGAAATGTAAATAAAGAAAATATCTAATTAAAAAAAGGAATTTCTCTGGACATTGTTGACTTTTCCATGGAGTACAGTTGTTTATTTATTTTCAACATGTTGACTTTTCTTCCCTTGGCTGCACTGTAAGAATCAATCTGTAGTTTTAGTCTTGCTGCTGCTGAGTAGGAGTATGAATGGTTACTCTGTTCTTATTTCTGTTGTTCTGGAAAGAGAATATGTTGGGTTTTGTTAGATTTTATTGGCTGATGGATAGTTAAGATTTTTTTGTATTTTTATGAAGCATATTTGTTTATAGTTACCTTATTCTGGTATAGAGTGTTTGTGTGCCATAGGTATCAAGGTAATTCTATTTTAAGGAATAAACCTGAATGTTTCAGAGATTTTGTAAATGAATACATTTCATCTTCAAATGTTTAGTACAAATTATAGGACTGGAAATTTTTGGTAGTAAGTTTTGTATTTACTAACTTAATTTACTTAGAAGTTGTAATTATTTTAATTGTTCTTTTATCATTAGTGGAAACTCAGACAATTTAAGGACCCTGCACATTTTATCTAAATTATCACTAGATTATTTATAATATCCGATATAGCATTTAGTACTTATAGTGAACATTCTTCATTTCATGTTGATATCACTATCTACTCTTTGTATTCCTTCTCTGTTTGCTATTCGTTTTCCTTGACATTTGATCAACTTTGTTTTATCCTAATAAAGATATTTTGAGTTTATTTTTTTGCTATTTTCTGTTTTATTCATTTTTATAGGGATTATTTCTGTTCTTATATTTCTTTTTTACCAATCCTTAATATAGAACATTAGATTTAAAGTCTACTTTTTTATCTACTATACTTGTGCAGCTATTTAGAATTGTTCAAAAAGTTCTTACATGGACAATTTTATCTCTCATGTTTTTATTGTTTTTCACTTTAGAGCAATAAATACTATTCTGTATAATTGATATTTTACATATTACTTCATTTGTGTTTTGTGATTAGAAAATGGTCTTTCTTTGTGAATGATCATTGGCTCTTGTAGTATTCTAAAAGCAGAAATTGATTCAGCTTGCTGTGTTACATTGTTCTATAGCTGTTCTTCATATAGCTATTCAATCTATAGCTATTCTTCATTTCCTTATCCATTTATTTATTTATTTATTTATTTATTTATTTACTTACTTACTTACTGACGTATTGACTTATTTGTTTGTTTGTTTATTAATTTTACATCCAGATTGCAACTCCCCTCCATTCTCTCCTCCCAATCCCATACTCACAAACCCCTCCCCCATTACGCCCTCCCTTTCTCAGAGAAGGGAAAGCCCCCTGTGAGTACCATCCCTCCCTATGAAATCAAGTTGCAACAAAACTAGGCACATCCTTTCCCACTGAGGCCCAACCAGGCAGTCCTGCGAGGGTAATGGGATCCAATGTCAGGCAACAGAGTCAGAAACAGCCCTAGCTCCAATTGTTAGGGGACCCACATCCCACATGAACACCAAGCTGCACATCTACTACAATTGCATAGGGGGCCATGGTCCAGCCCCTGCACACTCTTTGGTTGGTGGTCCAGTCCCTGTGACTTCCCTCTGAGCCCAGGTTAGTTGATTCTTTAGATTTTCGTGTTCTTGACCCCTCCAGTTCCCTTAATCCTATCTGTACTCTTCCATAAGACTCCTAGAGCAATGCCTGGTATATGGCTGTGGATCCTTGTACCTGTTTCTGTCAGCTGCTAGATTAAGCCTCTCAGAAGACAGTTATGCTAAGCTCCTGTCTACAAACATAGCAGAGTATCATTAATAGTGTTGGTTTTCTCTCATGTGATGGTTCTCAAGTTGGGCCAGTTATTGGTTGGCCATTCTCACAATCTCTGCCTCATCTTTATCCCTGACATCTTGTAGCCAGGACAAATTTTGGGTGGAAGCTTTTGTGGGTGAGTTGACATTCCCCCTCCCTCTACTGAAAGTTCCACCTGGCTACAGTAGGTGGCCACTTTTGTCTCCATATCCCCAATTGCTTTGAGTCTCAAGTAGTCACTCCCATAGACTCCCAGAAGCCTCCCTGTTCCAGGTTTCTGCTAATCCCAGAGATGTCCCAGAACAATTTTGTTCTCTCTCCCAGACCTCTCTCCCTACCACTATCCCCATAGCTGATTCCCAACCCAGTTCCCTTCTTCACCCCCTCTCCTACCTGGGTCCCTCCCTTCCTCCACCTCTGATGTCTATTTTATTTCCCATTCTGAGTGAGATTCAAGTATTCTCTCTTCAACCTTCCTTATTTACTTAGTTTGTTTGGATCAGGGGACTGTAGCATAGTTAACCTGTACTTTATGGGTAATGTCCACTTATAAGAAAGTGCATACCATGGATATCTTTCTAGGTCTGGATTACCTCACTCTGGATGACATTTTATAGTTTCATCCATTTGCCTGAAAATTTCAAGATGTCTTTCTTTTTAATAGCTAAATAGTATTTGATTGTGTAAATGTACTACGTTTTTGTTATCCACTCTTCAGGTGAGGGACATCCAGGTTGTTTCCAGTTTCTGACTTTTATGAATAAAGGTATTATGAACCTAATTGAGCAAGTATCCTTGTGCTATACTGGGGTATCTTTTGGGTATATACCTAGGAATGGTATAGCTGGGTCTTGGAGCTGAACTATTCCCAATATTCAAAGAACCTGCCAAATTGATTTCCAAAGTGGTTGTGCAAGTACACATAGTAATAGAGGACTGTTTCCCTTGCTCCATATCCTTACTAAGATGTGCTGTCCCTTAAGATTTTGATCTTAGCCATTCTGATAGGTATAAAATGGAACTTCAGAGTTGTTTTGATTTGCATTTCTCAGATGATTAAGGATGTTAAATATTTCTTTAAGTGCTTCTCACCCATTAGTGATTCCTCTTTGGAGAATTCTCTGTTTATCTCTGTATCACATTTTTAATGTGGATTATTTGGTTTGCTGGTATCTAATTTCTTGGCTTCTTTAAATATCTATTTTCTATAATGAGAAAAATGCAAAACTCTAGATTTGTCTTTCTTTTCTGCTCACTGGTCCTTATGTGTTTGAATGCATTTTTTCAAAGTATGCACATACTTAGTGTTATAACTACACAAATGTAAATATTTCATCTTCATAAAATAGCTTGGAGTGATATATTTTGTTGTGAAATGTACATTATATGACATTAACATGGTAAGCTCATGTACATCAGGACTTGTGACTGTGTGGAATGCTTTAACATCATTTGAAAGTTACTCAGGTCTGTGTTAAATGATTGTTGTTGACAAAAATATACGGACTATGTTTATGCCTTATGGAATGTCTGTTTAGACCATGTATATTTAATACATTCATAAATCTAGTTGGATTCAAAGCCATTGTGCCAGGGATTCTTTTGTTTATATTCATCTTATGTGTAACTTTGTCATTTCCTCTGTCAAATGCATTCTTTGAGACAACTAATAATTACTATTTAAATTAATTTTCTGTTGATTTTTCAAGTATGCTACTCTGATTCTTTTAAAGGTTACTCTATACTTTACAATATATACCTTAAACTCATTATAGTTTTTTATTTTATTTAAAGAATAATACAATTTTTAATTGAGAATATTAAATAATATATTTTATTTTAAATGAGAATATTAAATAATATATTTCTAATGGTTTATAAAATCCCTATCATCCCAATACTTACTACAAAGTATTTAAAGTAGAAGGGGGAAAGCCTGAAATACGTCTCCTCATATTTATCATTTCTGGTGACCTTTATTACTTTATATAGGATTTTTTCTGGTGTCTCATTTTCTCATTTTTTTAAGACAGGTATTCTCTGTTTAGCCCTGGCTGTCCTGGAACTCACTCTGTAGACCAGGCTGGCCTGGCCTCTAACTCATAAATCTGCCTGCCTCTGCCTCCCAAGCGCTGGGATTAAAGGCGTGTGCCACCACTGCCTCACTGGTGTCTCGTTTCTTAAACCTAAACTTTCAATGGTATGTGATTGTGTGTGTGTGTGTGTGTGTGTGTGTGTGTGTGTGTGTGTGTTGTGTATATGTTGTGATTTTGTGTGATGTGTCTGTGAATAGTATGGTGTGGTGTATATATATGTGAAATATGTGTGTTGTGTATTATGTATTGTAGGTGTGTCTGGATATATCTTTGTCTAGTGTTTATGATGTATATGTTTGTGCTTGTGTAGGGTATGTGTATGCCTGTGTGTGTGTCTTTGTATGGTGTTTATGATGTAAGTGTATGGTGTGGATGTGTGAATGTAGTGTGTGTGGTATAACTCCCTCCCTCTCCTCTCTCTCTCTCTCTCTCTCTCTCTCTCTCTCTCTCTCTCTCTCTCTCTCTCTCTGTATGTGACTGTGCATACATGTGCATGCACATACACAGTTCTGTTGACTATAGTATTTACAGTTCAGACAAATAGCAAATGTCTAATTTATGATATTTCTTCCAAGTTTGTGATGGTTAAGAAATAGCAATAACAAAACGTCTGGTTGGTATTCCTGAAGCCTTCCTTTTCTTAGAAACTAACAATAGAAGACGCTTTCTTTGAACTATTGAGAGGAAGCATAGAGATTTAGGGGAACAGATCTTCCTATATTTTCCACAAACATTGTGGCACCTGCTCAAAATTAGCCAGTCTCTATTTTAGACAATGTTTGTACAAGGCTTCTTCAGTCATGGTGATCTACCCTTAATTCTTCACCTATTAAGCCAGCCTAAGACCTGTTCCTTTTAGTTCCAGTTACACCGCCTTCCTAGACAGGACTTTCTGTCCCTTACTGTCATTTATTATCATAAATGCTTTTTTAGCCATGATCCTTGCTGAAGCATTTAAAGCCAGCCTCTTATACTCGATGACTTACGTTTGTGCACAGTTTTCTTCACTAGTTCAAAATACTTTGGGACTATTCATTCTGTGGTATTGTCTGCCCTCTCTATCACAAAATACTGAGCAAGGTGGAGGGGAAAACTGAGGTTATAGGTGTGATATAGGTTTTCATATCTTATGCATCTATATTTGGAAATAGATTCTGGTATATACTAATAATGTGTTCGGGAATTTTCTCAGGCTTTAGGCCTGTTTCCACCTGACAAGTAATGGAAGCATTCCCTGCCTGAGACTTTTTCTGTATCAACAATACAGCGATAGGTATGAACTTACTGTTTGTTCCTCGAGTCTTTCACTCCCAAAATTCAGTCCTAATCACTATTCTGCATCCATCCTCCTAGTTAAACTTCACATGTAATAAGCAGTTCTTTAATTGGACTGCACCTACTCCCTGGTTCTCTTGAATTGAGCATCAAACCCCTCACAACTTTTTATTTATTCATTCACTTTACAACTCAATCATGCCCTGCCCTAGTCCTTCAACTCCTCCCAGTCCCACCCTTACAATCCCTGCCCCATTACCACTTCCTATTCTCCTTCAACAAGGGTAAAACCCAGCTTCCATACTACCCTACCCTGGGACATTCAGTAGCAGTAGGCCTAATAACATCCTCTCCCACTGAGGGCCAACCAGGCAGTACAGCTAGGGAAAGGGGAACCATTGGCAGGGAACAGAGTCAGAGACAACCCCTCTTCACTCCACTTTTTAGGGGACCCGCATAAGCACAAAGCTTCATATCTACTACAAATGTGGGGGGGGGGCCTAGGTCCAGTCCTTGTATGTCCTTTGGTTAGTGGTTCAGTCTCTGTAATAACTTCCTTCTGCCCCCACATGCCCAGGTTAGTTTACTCTGTAAGTATTCTTGACCCCTCCTGCTTGCTCTTCAACAGGACACCCTGTGGACTTCCTGATAATTGGCTGTGGGTCTCTGCATCCTTTTCCATCAGCTACTTGATAAAGCCTCCCAGGAGACAGTTATGCTAAGCTTTTGTCTACAAGCGTAGCAAAGTATCATTAATACTGTCAGGATTGGCTAACTTATATGAGATATGTTGGACCAGTCATTGGTGGGCTGTTCCCTCAATCTCTGCTCCCTCTTTATCCCTGTGAATCTTGTAGGAAGGACAAATTTTGGGTTGAAGGTGTTGTAAGTCAGTTGATGTCTCCCTTCTTCCACTAGAAGTTCCACCTGGTTACAGGAGGTAGCCACTTCATCATTTTTAAACACCTTAAATTACTTTCTGAAGCTTGTTTGGAGCCCTGTATCTTTGTTTTCTTCCTTCAATCTTTTAATTAGCTATGAATCCTTTTGTGTTGTCTGTGTTACAAAATTTTGTTTTCATCTTCAAGTGCTAAATTTACAATTCATGTCCTCATGTGGCAGATCATTGCCTTATGAAGTTGATATTTATTCAATCCTTGGCTTTGCAAAACCTGTGCCTATGAATTTCCCAATATTCTCAGTATTGAGACTTAAATACTTATGCCAGAGATTGTGAATAAGTCCTCAAACCCGACAGAAGAGCTATTCCAAGGTTGTGTCACCCCACCACAGTGCTTTCTCATCTGCAGTCAAGCAAAATAAGTTTCCATGGAGATGAAATGGCAAGGTCTGTCTGATCACTTTTTGCTTTTATAAATAGAAATCATTTGAATCTACACTTGTAGTTTGAACTGCTTGTTTGTTAGGTAACACGCATGTAGGCAGTTTTCTAGTGAATTTCTAGCATTAAGTCTTTCTATTGGGGTCAATATAAGAGACAAGTTTGGTCATTTATATTGAAGGGAGTGTAAAATTTAGTTTGAAAATAAAATCTAATTTAGAAGAGAGGTTAATTAAAGGCTGTGAATTTGGAGAGCTAGTTTAATTAATGCTTATTGACTAGGTTAAATAAATATACAACCAAACAAATGAATAAAGCATAGGTCAATGAGTAAATAAATGGAAGACTTGGATTTTAAGAGGTGCTTTAAAAATCTGACAAATAAATTAATTTGAAGATATTTAAATCACCTTTACATTCTTCTTAGTGGGAATCCAAATCTCATTTAGGAAATGAAATGAGCCATTCCAACAGGATACCTATAAGTGACAGTGAACCAACCAAGGCTAAACCTTACTACAAGATGAATACAAGAGGACGCTTTTGAGAGGATGGAAGCAGAATTCTCCTGTTCTGGATTATTTCTAGTATATTTTAATAACCAACTTGTTTCCTGCAAGCTAGCTTTAAATTTATGACAGAATGAATGGAAATATGTGTTGCGACTTAGGACGTTCTACTACCCAAGCATTCCTCAGGATAGAGTCTTATAATCCTATCTCTGAAAATTACTTTCTATTCTCTCTTCTCTTTCTAGATATGTGAAACATTTGCTATGTTACCAAGTAGACCATGTTGTCATGTAAGTTTATACCCTCAAATAGTGAATAGCCTCAAAAGTACATTTTAACTTCTGAAGGAAGCATGTGTAGCAGAGATGAGAAGCATCTGTGGTGATCATTTTGAAGGCTTTGCTGTAATAAGACATAAACTGTTGATGAGCTGTCTACCTAGTAAGAACTTGCCTAAATAAGGGAGAAATGACAGTGAGAAAAGCGATGGCTTCCCTGGACTGTTTTCTAATATGGCAAGATACATGGTAAAAAATAGGATGCGATGGACATACTAGTTTGCCATTTTTCAAAAACCAGTAGAATATAAGGAGATGAGAGGGGGCAGTGGTGGCCCACGCCTTAAATCCCAGCACTTGGGGGGCAGAGGCAGGCAGATTTCTGAGTTCGAGGCCATGCTGGTCTACTGAATGAGTTCCAGGATAACCAGGGCTACACCGAGAAACCCTGTCTCTAAAAACAAAAACAACAACAACAAAAATAAGGAGATGAGAGAATATATTACATCTTAAAACCTCTTTGTGAAATATAAATTCTTGGAGTATACACTAAAAAAAAAAAAGAGTCTGGGATGAGGAAGAGAATGAGGTAGAGACAATACAAAGTGCCCTTCAGGTTCTTGGCTTCTACCTTTAATTCAGGGGGAGGGAGAGTTCAGGAATTAGCATGCATACAAAGGCATTAGTGTTGCTCCAGTATAGGATCCAGTATTGGATAATCAAGAAGCACTCTACCTCTAAATGGCTTGAATAGAGAAAAACTACCAAACAAGAAATGAAACAGCCCCTCACATCCTCACAGCCTCACTTGAGAAGGTCCAGAACATGGGGATGGCTGTAGTAAAGAGAATTGTTAACAGCAGCTTTGTTTAGTTTCTAGATTTACCTTCTATACTAGTATCAACATGCCAGGAAAGATGTGCAGACTAGTATCCTGGTGGAATGATCGCTGTGGGTGCATCCAACCACTTTAAGAATAGACTTAAGACCTGATCCATAAGGAGGAATCTGTGTTTATTTCTGTAAGCCAACGCAGAAGCTTACATAGTTCTGAGAGGTTACTGCTATTGTTTTGTTAAATGAATGTAGTGTTGTTTTCAGGATGTCTTCTATGAACTTACACTTATGCTCATGGAGTAATACTGCTTTCAATCTCATTTCTGGAGGGAATGTCTTCTCTGTAGGGAGGATTGATTATTATGGTGACTCATAGTCAAGCTTTCACTATTGCTTTTTTATAGTAGCCCATTGCTCGAGCATAAATGGAAGAAAAGTAACAGATATTCCTATTCATATAACTTTCTTCAAGGTTCAGTTGACATTGTGGAATGGGGACCAAAAAAAAAAAAAAAAATACCAGTTATAGGAAAGGGTGGAGGATCGTACAGATATTTCCTTTGAATTGCAAGATCCCGGAGGGAAGAAAGAGGTTCATAAGACTCAACAAGTTCACAAAATTTAACTTCTTAAGAAGACCCTCCCCAACTTTAATTAAATAGTAAGCAGTTGCCGTAGGAGAAGAGATGCTTTGGTATAGATGCCTCTAAGCACAGAGGAATTAAGTTGATGTGACCTTTGTTATTTAGCACCTAGACTAGAGTGTTATTTTCAGTGATGCAGTTGCCTGAAGCCCCCATGTTCCTGCAAGGAACCTTCACTCATGCTCCTATTTGTGTGTGTGTTTGTGTGTGTGTGTGTGTGTGTGTGTGTGTGTGTGTGTGTGTGTCCTATTTGGAGTGAACAGACCCTTACTCATGTCTTCCCAGAAACAGTTACGAAACAACACATAGAAACACTTTAGGCTTTATGAGTATTTTGGCATAAGTTAATGGTCCTTTGAAAGACTTGGGAATTCAAATAATCTTAAGCCAGAACTCAGTTCAATAGCAGAGGACATCACATACTAAGAGGTGCATGAAGCAAAGCTGGGTGAAATTTAAACCTAACTTAAGGTGATAGAGTGAAGATATATAGGAGAGATTGACAGGATAAGCTGGGGAGGTGTTGAAGACCCTACCATTCTGAGTTCTCTGAACTTCATCACTTGGAGAAAAAATGGCATTAATTTCCTGAATCAGAGTCTAGAGATATGGCCACTTTTTTAATCTTAGAAATGTGAGTGGGAGAATGTGATCTAAATTAACAAGGAAGAAAACACTTCAGAGTGATACCTATATACTAGGGGATTAATCTGTGGCATTTGCCTAGTTATAATAGCATTTGATTTGTTTAATTTTATTAACATAACTGAAGAAAAGTTGACACTGGAAGTTTAATGGAAGGGCTAGAAATTAAGAAATACTTTAAAGTTGTAGGGAGAGCCAAAGAAGGATACCTGTTACAAGAGTGATGCTGAATATAGGAAGGGAAGGCAAAGTAACATTGTTGTACATTTTTGTACATTAAAGAGGACACACAAGTCATGTGTCCATTTGTTGGATGTGAGCATAGGAAATCCATTCGCCAACAATGCAGTAAATATCTGTAGATACTTAGTTGCAATATTTCTTTCTACAGCCACCTTTCTACAATGTTTTTCAAATCTCACACATTTTGTCTAATAACATTACCTGGACATCAAAATCAGAGCAAATTGTCTTCAAGACACAAAACAACATATTAGAGACTTTTGTTTTTAGTGTGTCCTCTGCAATCAGTTAATGAATGAAAAGGACCCTAACTTTCCATTTTCCGGTTAACTCACACATGTGTTATTTCTGTTATATTGAAAGGATTAGCCTAGTAAGTTGTTCAGAGGACTTTGGGAGCACAGAAATATGTAAGTGCAGAGCAAAGAACTGAATCAGATGGGAGACACCACCCAGACTCTTGGCAATACAGAATTCACTTGGAAGCAATTAGAAGCTCAAGCCTGATATCATAGTGGATCAAAGTGTTCACTGTGAAGTGATTTGGAGAGGAGAGGCCACCAGTGACTTCACAGAAAACCATGCAGAGATTGTGAAACTCAATGCATTTTGCAATGCTATACACAGCAGAGCAATCAGCCCTAATCCAGAGAAATCTTGCTGACATTAAAAAAAATAAAGACTCTTTATTATGCTTCCAAGGATTTCTAGTATCACATATTCTCCTTCCTTTCCCAGGCCCAGCTTTTTGGTGGTCTGCTTGCTATTTTGGAAACTTCTCTAACAGTGTGCATGTATGCTGAATTTAGCCATGCATATAGCCAGCAGTCTGCTTTACAAATGAATCAAGACTAAGGTTGGGAAAGTAAAGATGGATTTTAAATACACCCACTTTAAATACTGATAGATACTCAGCCTGTCTATCATAGTTCTGCCCACTTCCTTTAACAAAAGTGATGAAAGAAATAATAGGAACAAAAATGTGATTGGCACCGGATGATAGAGGACTGGATAAGAAGGAGAGAGACTTCTGGAAAACCTTTCTTGACTTGAAAATTCTACTTGAGGCTTCTTATTCATTTCTCCCAGTACAACTGATCTTTTGACTTATTGCTTTTGTCAAAGTTTGTCCTTATAATTTTTTTAAGAGGATAACATGCTCACCTCACTAACTCAAAACATCATGGCGTGGAAGAGACAATAGTGAATAGAATATGCATGTCTGTGTGTGAATGAGTATTTGTGTGTTTAGAGTAACAGTGTGTCCTAGGGTGCAAAGAGAACTCAGAATCTAATATGGAGTTCTGTCTGTGTAGGAAGATGAGATGTATAGTTGTTAAATATGAATCTTAAGGGGAAAACCAGAAGAACAAAGAGGCAAATGGAATTCCAGCTTCTATACAAGGATCATTTCCTTGGCAAAATTCCGACTTCTTTTGTTAGTAAGTTCTGCTTAGTGAGTCCCAGTACTCTTTCTATAACCACCACTCACCACCTCCATTGTTTCAACCCCTGAACACACACACATGCACGCATGCACACACTCAAGCAGGCATGCACTTCAGACATTTCAGCCATACTCCTCCACTCTGTTAGCTTCCTATTGTTGGTATTGCAATGACTACAGAGCATAATTAAAATAGCATAAATTGATTATCTTATCATGCTAGAGTTGAGAAGTGCATTACTCTTATTGGACCAAATTAGGGATATTTGGAGCTTGGTCTCTGTTTGAGGGTCTTGAGATTATATAACAACTTTTCTAGAGTCTAGAGACAGCCTGAATCCTTTGTTTCATTGTCCTTCTTATCCCACTTCAAAATCAGTAGCATGCCACTTAAAATCTCTCTATGGCTCTGACCTTGTCTTGTCTCCTCTCTTCTCCTAATGACCATGTATGAATTTATCCACTAGGGCCCTATAGGACAACCTCTCTGTTCTAAAAATCGTGATAATCACAACTGTAATGCCCCTCTGACACTGAGATTGCTATTCATGGGGATTGAGAATTAGACCATGGCCATCTTTGGAAGGCTTTTATTTTCCTACCATGAGCAACACTATATTATATAGAACTTCT
The DNA here is from genome assembly GCA_019843815.1 of Montemys delectorum. NCBI lineage: Eukaryota > Metazoa > Chordata > Mammalia > Rodentia > Muridae > Montemys > Montemys delectorum. The sequence goes on along the minus strand of JADRCD010204836.1, from coordinate 12,486 downwards.
GTATCCTCAGATGACTTCTCCTCCCATTCCTCTCCACTTAAGGGGAGAGATCCCTTCTCCTGACTATAACCTCTTCTTGGAATATTTCTCTAATTATCTAACTTTGCCTTGGAAAATTAACTTCAATTCTTATCTCCGTGGCAACAGGTTAAATACTAAATTTATTGTGGCACACATCACATGCATTCTCCTTTATCATTTATCTCCTTTATCTCCTTATTGTCATTTATCTTTTTCCTGAATAAAGGGAGAGTTTATCTGGGTCAGAATGTATAGTTTATTCATTTGTTTTGCATTGAGAGAATTCGAGTGGTTCCAATGGTAAAGATGGTGGATCTTGTAGTTAATGCAATTCCTTGATGAAGGAATGATATATTTGCTACAAATAATAGAATATCCTGTTGTGTCCATCTGACTCCAGTGTTAGAGTAGCTGTTAACTGGGTGCTAAAAAGGCTGTGCTGCCTGAATTCAGAAGAACCCTGAAGGAAGTGTGTGAGGACAGCAGAACGCTGAGCTAAGAGTCCTGAGTCAATAATAATTAGGGTTGGGTTCTGATACATCATGGAGAAAAAATATGTTCTCATCAAAACAGCTATAAACCAAGAATATGCCTTTTGAAAAGAAATCTCATCACTATAGTAGAAATCCATCCATCAGCAAGGCTGGGAAGACTGTTTTATGAATGTGGACAAACCAGTGAAGAACAACTAATTGCTTAAATGTATGAAAAAATTCAAGACAATTAAAATATTTAAAAATCCAAATAAAATTCATATTAATAATATATTAGTATTTTCTGTTTCTTTTTAGAGTCTTTTTATATTCTGGATAGTGTTCCTCTGTCAAATATATAACTAGCAAATATTTGCTTCCATTCTATAGGGTTTTTTTTCTAGTTTCATTCAGTTTCTGTGGCAATCACTGTGACCAAAAGCAAATTATTTTCTTCATTTGACTGACACTTCTACATCATAGTTCACCAGTGAAAAAAGTCATGTCAGAAACTCAAGCAAGAATTAGAATCAGAAATTACAGAGTAATGTTACTTGCTAACTTAGTCAAAGACTCATGCTTAACAAGCTTTCCCATTAATCTCAAGACTGTCTTCACGAGGCATGGTGATATCTACAGAAGACGGCGCCCTCCCAGAGTAATTAATAACCAAGACAGTCTCCCACACATATGCCAAAGGCCAATTTAACCTGGTCAACACTTAATTGAGACTCCCTTCTCAGGTGAAACTGGCTGTGTGAATTTCATAATTAAAGTTAAATAGATCACCTGCCTTTTCAATACATTACCTTTCCCTTTGCTGGCTTTCAATTTTATAATTGAAAGATTATGAATTTCACTTGTCAATTCCTGACCTTACTGCTGGCAATTATAGACTCCTTGAGAAGCTCATTGTATAAGTTTGTAGGTTGATGTAACTTCCATACTTTTCCCTTTCTTAGTCACAGAGTTTATATATGCAACATATCATATTTGGATACGTGCCAATTTTAAAAATTCATTAATTTTTAAAGATATCTCTAGAGGACTAGGGAGATGGCTCAGTGGTTATTGGCACAAGCTGATCTTTCAGAAATCCAAGGTTCAATTTCTGGCACCCACATAACAGCTCACAACTGTAGCTCCAGTTTCAGGGCACCTCCAATGCGCTCTTCTGGTCACAACTTTTTTTGATGTAACTCTACTGAAATTTTGATTTTTTTTTTTTTTTTTTGGTTTCTCTGTGTAGCCCTGGCTGTCCTGGAACTCACTCTGTAGACCAGAAATTCGCCTACCTCTGCCTCCCAAGTGCTGGGATTAAAACGTGTGCCACCACCACCGGGCTGATTTGAATGTTTTTATGAGCTTATGTATATGAGTGTTTACTTGCATGTATGTTTGTGCACCAGGTGTGTATGTGATACCTTCATATGCTAATTACTCTTCTCCTTGTGTTGCTTATATTTGGAGTTCTTGAAGATACTTTATTATCTGGTTTTATTGAAATATTGCTTTTTTTGGTCTTACCATAATCATCTCTCTTCTATACAATAATTCTGAGTTCAGAATCTGTAGTATAGTTCTTACTGTTTTCTGTGACTCTCATGAGAAGTTCATATAATAGTGTTCTTTCTGTTATTATTTTATAGCTTAGTTTTACTAAACTTCAGTGTCTACCCTGTGTAATTTAAATCTGCCTTTGAGACCAACTCTATGGCCTGTGATATAATTGATTTTTAGTAAATACACATTTGCTGTTTAAAAACATCTCTGTTGCACAGTGCACTGGGATCTGTATTGTACAATAAACTTAAATGATCTACATTTTGCTACTTCTGTCTGTGATTGCTTCGCTTCCCTTCTTGAAGAATGTCTTTCACTTTTGCACATTTCTTCCAGATCCTGACTTTCTATTTGTCTGTAACTGGGTGTAGCTTGCAAGCAGTCATTATTGCCTTCTATTGTGAGCCAAACACCACTCCATTGTCATCTGTAGTGTGTTTCTGTTGAAAGCCAGCACTTTATATTACTACTTAATCACTATTGATGTATATTTTCCTCTTTTTGTAATTTTTGAGATTTCTTTCCATTTTTCACAATTTGCCCTTTACCAATTTCTTAGGCTTCATGGTTGTCTCTTGAGCATGTGGTTTGACATATTTCATCAGTATTGAAAACCAACAAAGGTGGTGATACTCACTGCTTCTGACACATGCTACTTAGGTCCTCTCATTCAGACACCAAGTATAGGTAAAGGATATCTTCTCATAATATCTCATGTGACTTTTGTGCTTTTATTTTTTGTTCTATTCATTTTTTTGATATTTTCTTTATTTACATTTCAAATATTATCCCCTTTCCCGGTTTCCACTGCTCCTGGAAACATCCTATCCCATCCCCCAACTCCACCCCTGCCTGCTTCAATGCAGCTGTTCCTCCACTCACCTAACCATTCCCACCTGCCCATCCTCGATTCCCCTACACTGGGGGCATCTGTCATAGGACCAAGGACCTCTCCTCCCATTGATGCCTGACAAGGCCATCCTCTGCTATATATGCAGCTGGAGCCATGTGTACTCCTTGATGGTTTAGTCCCTGGGAGCTCTAGGGGGTTCTGGTTGGTTGATATTATTGTTCTTCCTATGGGGTTGCAAACACTTTCAACTCCTTAGTCCTTTCTCTAACTCCTCCACTGGCGACCCCATGCTCAGTCCAATGGTTGGTTGTGAACATACACCTCTGTATTTGTAAGGCTCTGACAGGGCCTCTCAGGAGACAGCTATATCAGGCTCCCATCAGCAAGCACTCCTTGGCATCTATAGTAGTGCCTAGGTTTGGTGACTGTATATGGGATGGAGCCCCAGGTGGGGCAGTTGAAGAGAAAGCTTTAATTCTGTGTAATTGGTGTTATGATAGAGTTGGAATTGGTGTACTTGGAAGAAGTATGAGTGATGATTGGCATGCTTCCCAGAGAAGACGGATCAATCACTTTCTCCCATCAGCAAGCACTTCCTGGCATCCACAATAGCATCAGGGTTTAGTGACTGTATATGGGATGGATCTCCAGGTGGGGCAGGCAGTCTCTTGATGGCCTTTCCTTCAGTCTCTGCTCCATACTTTATCTCCATATTTGCTCCTGTGAGTATATTGTTTTCCTTCTAAGAAGAACTGAAGCACCCACACTTTTGGTCTTCCTTCTTGAAATTTACTTGGTTTGTGAATTGCATCTTGGATATTTGGAGCTTCCGGGCTATTATTCACTTATTAGTGAATGCATACCATGTGTGTTCTTTTGTGATTGGGTTACTTCACTCAGGATGATGGTGTGACTCTAACCAAGCAAGTGAAAGATCTGTATGACAAGAACTTCAAGTCTCTGAAGAAAGAAATAGAAAAAGATCTCAGATGATGGAAAGATCTCCCATGCTCATGGATTGGCAGAATTAATATAGTAAAACGTGGCCATCTTGCCGAAAGCAATCTACAGATTCAATGCAATCCTCACCAAAATTCCAAATCAATTCTTCATAGAGTTAGAAAGAGCAAGTTGCAAATTCATTTGGAATAACAAAAACCTCAGGATAGCTAAAACTATTAACAATAACAGAACTTCTAGGGGAATCACCATCCCTGACCTCAAGCTGTACTAACAGAGCAACAGTAATAAAAACTGCATGGTTTTGGAACAGAGACAGTCAGGAAGATCAATGGAATAGAGTTGAAGACCTAGAAATGAACTCACACACCTCTGGTCACTTGATCTTTGACAAAGGAGATAAAATAATCTAGTGGAGAAAAGATAGCACTTTTTTTTAACAAATCGTGATTGTTCAACTGGAGGTCAGCATGTAGAAGAATGCAAATCAACCAATTCTTGTCTCCTTGTACAAAGTTCAAGTCCAAGTGGATCAAGGACCTCTAGATAAAACCAGATACGCTGAAACATAGAGGAGAAGGGGGAGGTGGGAAGAACCTCAAACACATGGACACAGGGAAAATAGTCCTGAACAGAACACCAATAGCTTATGCTCTAAGATCAAGAATCGACAAATGGGACCTCATAAAATTGCAAAGCTTCAGTAAGGACACTGTCAATAGGACAAAATGTCAACCAACAGATTGGGAAAAGATCTTTACCAATCCTACATCCAATATATCCATCCAACATATACAAAGAGATTAAGAAGTTAGAACCCAGGGAATCAAATAAACCTATTAAAAAATGGGGTACAGAGCTAAACAAAGAATTTTCAACTGAGGAATATTGAATGATGGAGAAGCACCTTTAAAAATGTTCAAAATCCTTAGTCATCAGAGAAATGCAAATCAAAACAACTCTGAGATTCCACCTCACACCAGTCAGAATGACTAAGATCAAAAACTCTGGTGACAGCAGATGCTGGCAAGGATGTGGAGAAAGAGGAACACTCCTCCATTGCTGGTGGGATTGCAAACTGGTAAAACCACTCTGGAAATCAGTTTGTCAGTTCCTCAGAAAATTGGACATAATACTACCTGAGGACCAAGCTATACCACTTCTGGGTATATACCCAGATGATGATCCAACATGTGGTAAGGACACATGCCCCACTATGTTCATAGCAGCCTTATTTATAATAGTTAGAAGCATCTGGAAAGAATTCAGATGTCCTTCATCAGAGGAATGGATACAGAAAATGTGGTACATTTACATAGTGAAGTACTACTCAGCTGTTAAAAATGATGAATTCATGAAATTCTTAGGCAAATGGATCGATTTCTCTTTTATTGTCTTCTCATTTCTAAGTTTCACACTAATGTATTATCATTTTAAATGTATTTTCATATTTATTCCTATTTTCCTATAATCAACATACAATATCATTACACGTATGTATTTTTATTGATTGATTTATTAGTTCAATTTATATCCCAGTATCAACCTCCCCTACTTCGAGTCCCCCCTCATACAGTTCCTCCCTCAATTCTCGTACCTTTCTCCTTTGAAAATGGGGCCTTTCATGGATATCCGCCCACCCTGAGTTATCATGTCACTGCAGGACTGGATGTATTCTCTCCCCCTGAGGCCAGACAAGTTGGTCCAGTTAGGGGAACAGATCCACAGGCAGGCAACAGATTCAGGGAGAGTCACTGATTCATTTGTTGGAGAAACTTTGTGAATACCAAGCTGCACATCTACTACACACGTGCAGGGTGACTAGGTCTAGCCCATGGTTGCTCTTTGGTTGGTAGTGCAGTCTCTTGGAGCCCCTAAGGGTCCATGTTAGTTGACTCTGTTGGTCTTCCTGTGTAGTCCATATCTTCTTCAGGACTTTTTTCCTCAATCTTTTCCCCAATTCTTCTATAAGACTCTCTGAGCTCCTTCTAATGTTTGGCTGTGGGTCTCTTCAACTGTTTTAGTCAACTGCTGCACAGAGCCTTTCAGAGAACAGTCATGCTAAGTTCTTGTCTTCAAGAATAAGAGACTTACCATTCATAGTGTCATGGTATCAATTGGGCCCAGTCATTGCTTGGCCATTCCCTCAGTCTCTGCTCTATCTTTTCCCCTTGCATATCTTATAGGCAGGACATATATTGAGATGAAGGTTTTATGGATGTGTTGTCTTTATTCCTCCACTGGGAGTCCTGCCTGGTTATAGGAGGTGGTCACTTCAGGTTCCATATCTCCCACTGCTAGGGGTCTTAGCTACAGTTACCCTCATAGATGGACTGAACCCACCCCATTCCTGATCTCAGGTCTCTGTCCTAGAGATGACCCCCCCCAAGCCACCTCTGAGTTTTGTCCCCCACCCACCTCTCCATTGTTCTCCCTATCCCTGAACGCCCATGCTATTCTCCCTCTCATCCTCTCCACTGATCCAATTCCCTTCTTCCATTCACCTATGATTTTATTTCCTCTTCTGAGAAAAATTCAAGCACCTTTCCTTGTTATTTGGCTTCTTTGGGTTTTTAGATTATAGTATGTTTATCCTGTACTTTCGGTTAATATCCATTTATAGGTGAATATGTCATGTATGTCTTTTTGTGTCTGGATTACTTCACTCTAGATGATATTTTCTAGTTCCATCCATTTCCCTGCAAAATTCATGATGTCCTTGTTTTTAATAGCTGAGTAGTATTCACTGTGTAAATGAACTACATTTTCTTTGTCATTCTTCAGTTGAGGGATATCTGAGTTGTTTCCATTTTTTTGGTATTAGGAAAAATGTGGCTATGCACACCATTTGTTGAAGATCCTCTCCCTTTTCTATTGTATAGTTTTGGCTTCTTTGTCAAAAATCAAGTGTCTGTAGGTATGTGGGTTTAGTTTAACATCTTTAATTCAATTCTGTTGATGAACCCATCTGGTTATATACCAGTACCATGCAGTTTTTATTACTCTTGCTCTGTAGTATAGCATGGCATGAGATAAGGGGTCATGAACTTTTATTGTTTGGGTTTATTTTAGCTATCCCAGATTTTTTATTTTCCATATGAATTTGAGAATTGTTCTTTCAAAATCTGTAGTGAAGTATGTGAAAATTTTGATGAGAATTATATTGAATCTGTAGATTGCTTTTGGTAAGAGGCCATATTCACTATGTTAATCCTACTGATCCATGAGTATGGGAGGTCTTCTATATTCTGATATCTTCTTCAATTTCTTTCTTTAGAGACTTGAAATTCTTGTTATACAGGTTGTTCACTTCCTCCATTAAAGTTACACCAAGATACTTTATATTATTTGTGGCTATTGTGAAGTATAGTAATTGTCTCCTTAACATTATTCTCAATCCATTTATCATTTGTAGAAAATAAGACTAATGATTGCTTTGAGATGATTTTGTATCCAGCCAATTTAGTGAAATGGTTTATCAGGTACAGGTTTTCTCTGATAGAACTTTGGGATCTCTTATGTAAACTGTCATATCATATCATTTTCCTTTCCAATTTGTGTCTCCTAGTCTTGTTGCTTTAGCTGGAATAAAAGTTCAAGTACTATATTGAACATATAGGGAGACAGTGGATATCCTTGTCTTGTCCATGATTTTAAGTGAGATTGCTTTCAGTTTCTCTCTGTTTAATTTAATGTTGGGTATTGGCTTGCTGTATATTACCTTTTTTGTTTTCGCCTGCACCTTGTATCCCTGAACTCGCCAAGAGTTAACATGGAGTGGTGTTGAATTTTGTCAAAGGCTTTTCAGCATTTAATAAGATGATCATATGGTTTTTCTTTCAGTTTGTTTATATGGTGGGTTACATTGAGGGATTTCCATATATTTAACCACACCTGCATCCCTGGAATGAAGCCCAAATTATGGTGTATAATATCTTTGATGTGTTCTTGGATTTAGTTTGTGAATATTTTATTAAGTGTTTTTGCATCTGTGTTCATAGGGGTGATTGTTCTGAAACTCTCTTTCATTGCTGAGTATTTCTGTGGTTTAGGTAGGTGTCAGGGTGATTGTGGCCTCTTAGAATGAGTTTGGCAATGTTCTTTCTGTTTTTATTTTGTGGAATAGTTTGAGGGGTATTGGCATTAGCTTTCTTTGAAAGAGTGGTAAATTCTGTGCTAAAACCATCTGCACCTGGGCTTTTCATGGTCAAGAGACTTTTAATGACAGCTTCTATTTCCTTATGGGTTATAAGACTATTTAGATAGTTTATTTCATCTTGATTTAACATTGGTAATAGGTATCTGTGAAGAAAATCATCCACTTAATATGGATTTTCAATATTGTGGAGTACAGGTTTATGAAGTAATACCCAATGATCCTTTGAATTTCCTTGGTGTCTGTTGTTATGTCTCTTTTTTCGTTTCTGATTTTGTTTCTTTGGATTCTCTCTCTCTCTCTCTCTCTCTCTCTCTCTCTCTCTCTCTCTCTCTCT
>JADRCD010204834.1:8317-75417 GCA_019843815.1 Montemys delectorum | reverse complement strand
TCTCTCTCTCTCTCTCTCTCTCTCTCTCTCTCTCTCTCTGTGTGTGTATGTGTGTGTGTGTGTGTGTGAGTGTGTGTGTGTGTGTGTCTATGGGGGGGGCTTGGTTTTGGACATTCCAAATGTGAGACACCTTTAAGATTTCAGTGAAGATTGCTATACTGTCTCTTCAATCCTGCAGGATGTCTAGCTTTTCAGGGAAGTGAGGCCATGTCAGCCTAGCACATTCTGAAACTTACTAAGTCAGTAATGGAGTGAGACTACCTCAAGGACCAGAAGAGGTGATACAAGTGAACTACCTTACAATGTGGAAGAAAGAAAGGAGATTGATCCACATACTACATACAAGATAGGCTAAATACTAATGGGCAGTCCAGCTTGAGAGGTGAAAGGAATAGGTTGTGGCCAGAGGTATCACCAGGCTGCTTGACTTGAGGTAGGGAAGCCTGAAGCTTGGTGACTTTTCGTCAGTCAAGGACATGACCTTCAATGATGTTTCCATTCTGGCTTTGTGTGGAGTGGGCTCATGGCTCATGACTTCATCTAGGAGCTGATGCTCTGTTTACTGCAGGACCCTGGTCCTGTGGTTTGGTCTGATAGGTTAGTGCTTAAGCAGGTAAGAAAGCACAAGGAAGAGGAGGCATTCATGGTTAATAGAAAAAAGTTTCAAGTTACCAACATGTGTGTCCATGACTCAGAGGCTAAGACAGCAGAGGGGGCGGACACAATATGAAGACAGAGATGCCGAGCTTTTAGTATGGTTTCAGTTGTTCATCAGATACTTTTAGGGGCTAGAAGAAGACAGCTTCTTTAGCAGGCATCAGGCCCATGTGAAGGAATCAGATTCCTTATTTCACTGTGTCCTGGTGAGCATTGGACAAGAGCAGCTTACTGTCACTGTGTCCCGGTGAGCATTGGACAGGAGCAGCTTACTGTCCCTGTGTCCTGTGAGCACTGGACAGGAGCAGCTCACTGTCCCTGTGTCCTGTGAGCACTGGACAGGAGCAGCTTACAGCAGGAGCTTTGCTTTGCCTCATGAGTCCAGTGTCTTCATCATGGGAAAGACAGAGTGGATGGTTCTATTATTTGTGTTTGGAGCATCAGGCTAAGGACACGAAATCATGTAGTCAGAGACACCAAGAGGCCCAGAGTGGGTAGGTGCAGAGATGGAACCTTCAGAGCCTAGCTCCTACTACCTAGCTATTTTACCATAAAGGACCATGTCTTTTTCAAGGAGCCTTCACTTCCAGTGCAAACCAAACCAAGGTTAGTGACTCGTTCTTTTGCTCTCAGCTAAGACCAAGCAAGGAAAGAGGAGTTATTTGAGCTTTGATTTTTGTTTTTAAATTATTTCCCCTTGTCTTTCTTATTTGGGGGTGCCCGAGTTTTAACTTAGTTTATTCAGAAGGGGCTTCTTTTGGTCAGTAAATACTCTGCTTTGTGGCCTAATCTAGAGTTTTATGACGAAGATGTTGAATGCTTGTTTTTAACAGGTGGCAGGTTAAGGGTCAGAGGTCTATTTGTCTCTTGTTCCCTTGTGGTGGCCTCCTCCTAGACCAGAGTTACGTTTTCTTTAACTCAGGCCATTCCCACCTCTGCCAAAGTGCAGAAGTCCATTTATGACTGGAGGTAGCATGCTGACAGCTCTCATCTTCTCAAGAGCCTGTCTTGATCCTTAGCCCATACTAGCTTGGCTAATACGCTGTCCTGTGGAAACCTGAGAGGGCCGTGGGGACTCCAGGAACCCTGCAGGTCATTATCTTAACATTCTTAATAGAGGAAAGGAATAGAGTCAAATCCAATTGTTGATGGAATGGACCGGTCTGCATGACTGAACAGGACCCTCTAAGAAAATGGTGCCCATCTGTTTCATTTCTGTTGCCCTGAAAAGAAGCAATTTAGGGAAGAAGGAGGTTAATGTGATCTCATAATTCCAGTCACAGTCTTTCACTGTGTGGAAATCAGGGCAGAAACTTCAGACAGCTAGTTGTAGCACATCCATAGTCAAGGGCAGACAGACATGAATACATTCATGCTTGCTCCCTTGCTTGTGCTCAGCTCTACTTCTCCACTTTTTATACAGTTCAGAACCCCCTGCCTAGGGAATTGTGCCACCTATAATGGGCCTGGGTTTTCCACATTAATTAACTTAGGATGATCTTCTACAGATATCCACAGTTTAACCCAGTATAGATAATTCCCCATTGAGACTCTCTTCCCAGGTGATTCTAGGTCGTGTCAGTTAAAGCTAACCTTTACAGCTACTATGTGTGTTCTTGTAAGCCTGAACATCCACCGTTTGTGTCAAGATAAATGGAAGCATAGGGAAAGGAAGCCAAGTTTATGAACTCATGTCTTGTCCTCATTCTTGGGTATTTCTGTTTTGTCTGCAATCATGGAAACAGCGTCAGACATACCTATTAAAATGATGAGGGCAGTTTGAGATAGCCAGTGGCCTTTCTTTCTGCACCTGAGTTGCACTAACTTCATTCCTATGACCTTTGCCATCTCAACTATGTGATTCATACACCCAGCTTTTGAAAGCTGCAACTCAGCTTCCTGAAGGTTGAAGTCAGCCCATCCCTCCTGGCCCCACTGGCCCCTCTCTGCCCTACCTCAAAGCTAGAGAAGTCCTCAGAACATTCTCCTTATTTCTTCAGGGTGCCCCATTTCTCTTTGATAAAGACACAGCTCCTTATCATAGCCCACAGAGTTGTCCTGCCTGACACTGCCCTCCTCCTACCTTATCTGGATTCACATGCCTTGCCATTCTGTCAGCTCTGGAGGCCAGGGCTTCGTTCTGGTTATTACTTCTATGTCTTTCATATATGTCCCATCACATGGCTTTGGTATACACTTCAATCTCTGCGTATTGCTTTTGGCTTTCTGTAATTTATTTCCTAGCGAAGTCAATTGCCCATATGTCTTAGTTAGGGTTTCCATTGTTGTGTTAAAACATCATGAAGCAGCTTGTAAAAGAAGAGTTTAATTGGGCTTATGACTCTGGAGTGCTAGAGTTCATGAAGGCACAATGAGAGAAGGCTAGAGCAGCCGCTGAGAGCTCACATATTGATCCACAAGAGGAGACAGAGAGGGCACATGGGGAATGGCATGAGTGTTTTGAAACTTCAAAGCCCCAACTGTCACACTTCCCCCAACAAGACCATACTTCCCAAACAGTTCTACCAACTGAGGACCAAGCATTCAAACATATGAGCCTATGGGGGCCATTCTCATCCAAACCACCACATCAAAATATTCTATAATGTCACCCCTATACTTGTCTTTGCCACCGTGTTACAACCACACAGCTGTTTCTGTGACTGAGTACCACATGACTAGACTCCAGGCCCTGCTGAGACAGGCCAGGGCTATGGTAGCTCCTCATTAGACATCACTGCCTAACTCTGGGGGTAGCAGCCTTAGGTGGTATAGGTCAGATGACTCTGATGCAATTATTCAACTATTTTTATTTTAACAAAACAGCCACAGGCAATATAGAAATACCTTATTTATGAAAGTGTGTACGTTGGATTGGCTCATGGGATATAAATTTCCAGCCCCTGATCTGGTGCAGCGCCAGTACTCAGTATATTTGTGAATAGCAAATGTCAGCAGTTGCTGAGCACTTAGCCCCTGTGGTTTGAGCTGTGTTAGTGTTTGAAAGTGGCGCTGTCCTAACTCCTATATGGCCCAGCCACCAAAGGTGGATCTGGGAATTTTTCAGCCAAGCCTTTGGCTGATGGCGGCCCCTATAGTTGTTATTTATGCTATTTAGATCTTTCAGTGTATACAAAAGTAACATATGCTCGTGACAAAATTTTATTTTGAGATTTTCAAAGCATACAAAAAACAGATCTCATGTTTCAAAGATAACCAGTCTTCATAGATTGTGTATGTGTAGGTATGTGTGTGCAACGGTCCAGAAATTCCCATTGCACTTAGAGATGCATGCACCATTTCATACTCCTCATCTGAGTAACCAAAGTTCTATGATGCCTCAACAAAGATGCCTCTCAAGCAGTCATTGTGCCCTCGGAAGAGGCTGTGTGGGCCCTGTCCGTGGGCAAACGTGTAGATAGATCAGCAGAAACAGTTTACTGCATGTCTTAATTTAGGTGTAGAAGAGCTGAGGGCTTCAAATGCAGTCCGCTCTATCCTGCCTTTCTTTCAGAAAAATAGATGACATGTCGTACAGAACAGGAGGTAGTCAGGGGCCGCCATTGCTCAACGCCTTGCAGTCTGTAAGGTAGATGTCCATATTTCTTCCTCATTCCACTTCCATCCCATCTCCTTTTCCTCTATCTCAGTGTTAGCATGGAAGCTAGAAATTCATACGTGTTAGGTAAGGTCTCGTCGGCTTTGGCGCTCCATTACAGTGATAATCTGATGTGGAGATGCCTTCCATAAAAATGTTGTGAGTTTTCAGCTGGAACTGACCTTGGTCCCTCAGGCGGAGTCCCGTGCCCATGCAGTTTGTTGACCAGGCTCTTTGCTGCTGTCCTCTGAAATGCCCTTCTCACCTCCCAACCGTAAGGACCAAGACAATGTGCCTCTGCACTTGGTTTCCCAGTTTTATCCTGGTACCTAGAAGTTTGCGTTGTCTGCAAGGCCCCTGCCCTTTATCTGTACCAGGCTTACTGGATTCTCTAATAATAGTATCCCTGATATTTAGCTTCACTGATACAAGAGTTATAGACTCATCTACTTTTAATCACATGCACAGGTACATGGGGGTGGGGTGGGTCTGAGTAAGAACACACTAGAAGATTCACAGACACAGGAAAGGAGACAAACTACTCAGGTCTCAAAGGAACCAGGCTGGGAAATTTCAGGAAGCCAGATGACGGTGATCCCTAAAGTTCTGTTTTATCCCTCAGATTAAACAATGTGTTTCTGTTTGTGTTTCTACCTGGTGGGGGTGGGTGCAGGTGTGCACGTGCCACAGTGTGCAGGACACAGCATTGGGAGCAGTTCTCTTCTTCATGGTTTCCATGGACTGAACACAGGAATCTGCATTCTAACAGGGATTGGTGTATTTGTAGATGAACTGAATTCAGAGAACTATCGATTTAAGGTGTTAGGAATGGGGCCTCCTAACTTTAGCTGACACTCTGAATTCAGTACTGCATGTGACTGTCAAAAGTAGTTGCTCTGAAAAAGCAAGCCATATCCAGTGCAAAAGAGACTCTGTGTCATAGGGAAGGAACCCGAGACAACTGAGTTTGTAACCTGAGAGGATTCTGCAAGCTGGAAAGGCCTGGGAAGAACCATGCTCTTTCTTAAGTTCCCAGGAGATTGAGTGGGGACCTCAGTGAGAACAGGGGCAGCCAGAGCAGTCCCCAGAGAGCTGGCTTGCCCTGGTGCCGGCCTCCCCTTGGGGCTTCCTTTCCAACACCGACTGCCAGGTTGGAATTGGTGTGTTCTATTTTAATTTCTTTTTCAAGAAAAAAGTCTGAAGTGGAATTTCTTTTTCCCCAGCGATTGATTCTGAGTCAGTTGATTAGAAGCTGGTCTGAGCATCCTTGCAGGTCATACAGCACTTAACTCATGGGTGTGCCCAGCCAGGCTGGCTGCTAGAAGCCAGAGCAGGAAGGTGTGTGTGGCCAGGGAGCCCAGAGGAAGGTGATTCACCAGGAAGAAGGCCAGCAGGCCCTTTTCAGTACCAGACACTCAGCACAGGAAATGGAAACCTCTTGATTTCTGGGTCTAAAAAAAGCAGATTGATTGATGGTCTAGCTCAGGGTTCTTGCCCTTCCTGGTAAGGAGGGACTTTTCTACCTAGTGGTAATAGGCAGGGGGTGTGTATGTGTGCACTCGAGAGCTCGAGCATCAGCTCAAGCTCACTTGCTCCTCATCCTCACTCAGCAGAACGAGCACCATTCAGCCTGCTCTATTATTCAGACTTGTTAAAAAAAAATAAAACAAAGCCATAGGAAGGCTCTGTCCCCAGTTAAACTGGTGTTCACTGGGTCGGCTCCCCTGTGAGTGCTTATCTGGTTGTGGCTTAAAATTCTCCAGGGGAAGGAAACTCCATGCTTGCCAAGGCAGCCCATCCAAGTTTAAAAACCCCTTTGATGACTCTTCATCAGCACTACCTTTTCCTAGTGGAAGTTTGTGAGGCAGCAACAGAGAAAGGACAGTCCGTTCTCTTCCCAGTCTCTTTTGTAAATTGTGATGAGTCCTGCATGCATCCTTGGGTAGGCTGTTGTGCCAGGTGTGGAGCAGAGACCGTTGGACAGTAGCCCTGACCCTTCAGCTCAGCAGGTCAGACAGATGGGTAAATGCACTTGCAGGGACTGACGGAAATGTTAGATCCACAGCTCTCATCCTTTTTCCTTTTCTTTCTTTCTTCTTCTTTTTTTTCTTTTTGGTTTTTCTATGTAGCTCTGGTTGTCCTTGAATTTTCTCTGTAGACCATGCTAGCTTTGAACTCAGAGATCTGTCTGCCTCTGCTTCCCTATGCTAGAAATAAAAGGCTTGTGCCTTAGACAGAGTAAGAGATAGCTTATTCTGGAGCCATTTTGAGTGACTGTGGCCCTGAAAGACGCAGCATTTAGGTTACTCAAAATTTCATGTTCCAATATGGAAGCAGTCTCACAAGGTTTTTATAGTTTTGCAGAACAAAAAGAGTCATGAATCAAGGCAAGTTTAAAAATACATTGCTGGTGTGCCGGTGAGGCAGGTTCATGGAAGTGAAGGAGGCTTTTCAACAGCTGCACGATGTTCTCTGATGACGCATTTAGCTCTTTGATTGGTGGAATTAAGTTACTAACTTCTAAGAGGTTTTATTCATTATTATGAGGTGTTAGTTCAGACATAGAGTTGGGAAAGAATGGCTGTTCTAGAGGCTAAAACTAATAAGGTAACTAGAGTGCTGAGTTCAGATGAGGGGCTTACTGATTCACTGCTGGTGAAGCTCTTGAAGTAGGCCTAGAAGAGTAGTCTTGTAGACCAGTGAGCGTGGCTGTCGTTTTCCCCCAGTGCAGGATTCCTTCAGTAGTCACACCACACAGCCCTAATGAGTGGTGTTTAATGTACAGATATTGCCCCTCTCATAAGCTTTTTAAAGTGTCAACTCTTCACTTTTCTAACATAAGTGTAATCACAAATTTGGCATACTATTTAGTTCTGAAGCAAACACAAAAGATATGCCGTAGGTTTAAAAGTCATGGGTTTAAATATCTGTTAAGCAAACCCAAGCTTGTTGAGAAACTCTTGTCTGTTGGTGCTGAAATGGAAAAGGAATGTACTTAAGGTTACTGTGAGGCTGTGGACTGGTAAAGTGGAGAAGGCTGCTGCTGCTGCACTAGATACAGGCACTACATCACATTACCTCAGCAGTCCAGGGGGATGGGGCCATCTGGGAGGCAGATCAGGCTCTGTATATTCTCTGCCTACAGAGATGCCCCTGGGGAACCAGTAAATCTAGGGCTGCCAGGGGATGGAGCCCTATAACCTGGACACTGTACCTTATCTGAAGGTGCTCCTCTGTCATAGGTGCTGTGTTGTCCTCAGGGATCTATGCTGTCATTAATTTACAGCAATTGCAGTAAGCAGATCATTAAACTGTGTCTCTAGGGTGTGGAAAATTATACCTGCCCTTCAGGTGGTAGCAGGTCAGAGAGTATATTAAGAACGTTTGAATCGCCCACACTCTTAACTATTTTTCATTTTGAGTAATAGAACCCTGTGTTTCAAAAGCTGCCCCGTGTGACTTGGGGACAGTCTGGGAGTCCCCATACCCCTGTGTTGGTGATGGTGAGCTTTTTGGCCTTGGTTGTCACTTGACTCAGTCTACAGTCAGCTGTGAGAAGCCTCACTTGAGGCACCGCCTACACAGATTGGCTCAGGAAATGTCTGTGGGGGGTTGTCTTGATTACTAGTTGATATAGGAGACCGAGAGCCCACTGGTGGGCAGCCCCGATCGTGGGCAGCCGAGAGCCCACCGTGGGCAGCCCCGTTCCTGGGCTATATATGGTATGGAAACCAGTTGAGTAAAGCAGAGCTCAAATTAGCAAACAGCCATCCTTCTTTGCCTCTGTCTCAGGCTCCTGCCTTCCATTTCTGCCCCGACTTTCACCCACGACAGTCTGTACTTGGCAGCATGAGCCTTTTCCTCCCCTAAGTTGCTTTAGGCCCTGGTGTTTGTGACAGCAACAGAAAGCAAATTAGAACCGGTGGGGCTCCTGTCAAACTCTTGGCACCTCCACTGAAGGTGCTCTAACACACTCATTCCAGCCCCCTAAGCAACCAGTCTGAGAAGAGAGATTTAAGCAAAGTTAAGTTCTTTTCAACTTTTAATGACAGGGTCCTCTATGTGACTCTTGCTGTCCTGGAACTCATTATGTAGACCAGGCTAGCCTTGAACTCAGAGATCTATGAGCATCTGTTGTGGGAATTATAAAAATGAATCTACCCCGCAATCTTGCTTTCCCACCAGGCCATGTTTTTGAGCCGGTACCATTCGGCCTCAATACTAATCTCTGGCGGGTTTTTGTTATTTCCTCTCAGCAAGCTACATTTCGCTCACATGCAACTCTTTACACAATCATTCATCTAAATTGCTCCTAAGACCCGGTAAGTAAAGCATGACTCTTAAGGCCTTAATATTCAATCAGATTTATATAATAATAAAAATCACAATTTACAAGATGCCAATTCAATAATTTTAGAACCAGATAATAAAGGCAATATTCTAACCCAATTAATCTGTTTTGTAAGAACCTGCTTGGTTGTATAACCTCGTGGGGTCTGGTTCATCCTCATCGTCTGTCCCCATGACGACGTCTCCTCCTGCTCCTGACCCTTCTCCTCCTCCTCTCCTGAACTTTTTTCTCCTCCAACTCTAGCTCCTCCACCTCTCTATTCCTGTCCAGTCACAGGCCTGTCACTGCCCTAATGTGATTGGACAGAGAAAATGCTACAGCAAGCATCTGCCTCCACGTGCTAGGACTAAATGTATGCACCCTGACACCTGGCTCAGAGACATTTAATTTAATTAATCAGTAGTAGTGTACTGATCTGAGGCCCGATAAATCAGGCCTTCAATGGTGAGCACTTACGGGGTCCCTGCAGGAGGGAAAAGCAATTTTCAGCTGTTTTCCATCGTCTACAGCTGAGAGGACCAAAATGAGCACTGGCCTCACAGGCAGCCCTTCTGTAGCTGTAGCTGTGCGTAGCCTATTGTAAGGGGGACTGGTATGAAAAGTGAGTAAATTGGATTTGTATAACTGTTATTGACTTTCTATGCCCACCCCAGCTCTGAATAAAGACTGGGCGACTTATATTTATTAACTATAGCTTCAGGCCTAGCCTCCATTGTTCCCAGCCAGCTGCTATAACTTACACCAGCGTATAAGTATCAATCTATACTCTGCCTCATGGCTTATTAATTACCTCTCGCTTTCACTCCCAACCAGCTTCTTCCTCCACATCTGGCTGGTGAAATCTTCCACAGGAGACTCTTTCTCATGAGTTCCTATCTCTGCTGGAAGGCCAGCCTTTTCTCTCCTCCTCTGCTGTAGGCGGTCTGCTTTTTATTGAACCAATCAGAAAGGGAGAGGGCCTGCAATCGATGCAGCCATATGAATAGCAATACCAAAGTCCAGTCTGCACTCAGCTTTCTGATGCACAAAATCAGCATTTGAATAATACAAAGACACTCTTTATACAGTGCACAAGAAGATCCACCTGGACAGATTTGTCTCTTCAGTGTTTAAGAAGGAAATTATGAGTCTTAGCTGCTTTTCTCATCACTGTATGCAAACAACAGACAGCTGAGGGTAAGATTTAGTTGTAATTTGAAGGTACAGTTAGTTCATCATGTTGGGGAAACTGAGGCACAGCTGTGGTGTGCCAATTTGTTCACAAATCTGGGCCAATCAGGATGCAGGGATGGAACAGGACATGAGGAGGGCTATAAAATCTCATGACCCGCCCCTAGCAATACATTTCCTCCACTGAGGCTCTACTTCCTAAAGGGTCCATAACCTTCCCAAACAGCGGCTGTTTGGACTGAGTGTGCAATCACATGACCTGGTGGAGACAGGTCACATTTAAACCACATCAGATGATTGTCGAAGCTGCTGCTAAATGTTAATGAGGTGGCTAGGGAGGCCCTGAATGATCCCTGTGCAAGTTTGGGTCATGAAGGACACGCATCAGGAACTGGAAGAAGCCATCACATGAGGTATGTGCCATACCTTGGTGGGACAGGTCAAGTGTGGCTCACACAGTCCCATACACCTCGTCTTTTTGGAGCCATCTCTAATCCCAGCAGCTCCAGGGTATGCCTCAATTCCTAGACCTCTGTGGAGTCTGTTATTTCAACTTGTCTTGAGTTTCCATTCTTTTTTCCGTTCCATCAAATCTGTCATCACTGGAGGAAATGTGAAGCTCTGTCCACTGAAAACAGGTCTCGGGAGGGTGAGATCCTGTGACCGAGGTACCTTGATAATTTAGGACCCTTTCCTGTTTAACTCCACTGTGTGGTGCGGGGTGGAGGCGGCTTGTTGGCACTGATTTTGTGATTTTAGTTCAGAAAGTTTGCTTTGCATGGCTGCTCCATGTTCTGTACCACCTCTGCTGGTGCCCAGACCAAAGGAAACAGCCAGATGAAGCGCCGACACAGCAGCCTTCCACGGACCAGCCCTCCTGGCCCTTCCCGCCTGGTCTGTTCCCCACATACCCAGGAAATGTGGATAGCAAGCCGTGAGATCAAAACTCACCAAGCCAGTCTCCTGGCCATCCCGAACCACTCAGTAGGAAAAGCAGGAAAGGGCTCCATCTAACCAGGGACTCCCCGTCTAACCAGGGTATGCTAGATAAGCTGTTACTCCACGGGATCGGGACTCATTTTTGAGGATCTTTAATCCTTCATAAACAAAGCCTCCTGTTTCCTCCTGAAATGGTGGGCTCCTTGGAAGGACAAAACACATGGAACCCCAAGAAAAGCTAAAATATCAGGCTCCGCAAAGATCCTGGAATTGTGGGGCCCAGTGAGCCCTATGTGGTCAGAACACAAGCAGAGGCACCCCACTCAGTGTCCTCCATGGAGCCCTGTGACTAGTGGCAGCAAGACTAGCTTGCAGTTTGCCGTGAGGCAGTCCAGTCCTAGTTTCTCCCCTATACCAGGATGTTTATGTCCCCTGACTCTCACTGTTCTCCATTCTCCTCTCCCCTCTCTTAGCCCTTATCTCCTTCATCATCTAAGAACCCCACTTCTCTGGTCATGTCCTAGGCCTGCAGTCTATCCCTCGGTAGCATTGAAGACACTTTAGTGTGGTGTCTGTGCTCTGCCAACAGAGTGACCAGAAGTCATCTGCGGACTTCCTCCAGAAGAGCTAAGCAGCTTCAGTACAGACTAACTACCCTAGTGAATGAATACGAAGGCAACGTCTTAAAGCACGTGGATTTAAGCAAACTCAGAGACCCTGGCTCCGCTGTGTCTTCATCTCCCCATTCAGCAGCAAATCTACTGTTTCCTGGGGTATATCTTTCAGCTGTAAGAAAGTGGAGACAAAAGACTTGCAAAATGAATGAGCTTCTTCTCTTTTTTCCTAGGAGGGGTGGAGTGGGTGCGGGGAGCATCCAGACACACGGCCTCTTAGGTTAGGGAGGATGGAGTAACGAGGCGGGTCAGCCTACTGAGAGAACAGTGGGAGGGAGGCTCCCACAAACATACCAGCTTCATGCCAGCCTGCTGGATCCTCACCGTCACTTAGGAAAGGCTGCAGCAGAGCCAGGCAAACTCAGTCCGCCTTGCCTTCTCTGGCTGGTGACAAAACCCTATGGCCTTGGCTTTACTGGAGGTTTGAAGGGTGGTCCAGGGAGTTGAGTTAGCTCCAATATTAGGGAGTGAGTTAGCAAGAAGAGATTTGTTTTGATTTGAGAGTAGGGGTGGTACAGGGACCAAAACATAGAAGGAAATATCAGCAATCCAGGAATCAATCAACCAGGGTTTGCACATGCGTCCTTCTAAAAGTGTTTGGGATTTTTTTTTTTTTTTAAAGAGGGGATAGTTTTGAGCTTTTAAGCAAAATTATGATCATTTAAAATTTTATTTATTTTATTTTGTGTGTATGAGTGTTTGCCTGCATGTGTCTATTTGCACCATGTGTGAGCCTGGTGCACTCAGACATCAGATCCCCAGGAAGTGGAGTTACAGATGGATGTGAGCCAATATCTGGGTGCTAGGAACTGAGCCTGTCAAGAGTAGCCAGAGCTAACCACTTAACCATCTTTCTAGGCCTGGCCATTTAATTCTGTGTCTTGCCTTTGCTTTCAATATTCTAGCACATACTTCCAAATCACACATTCCCCAGAAATGCAAGTGTATTTTAAAGGGTTCAAGATGTTTAGGGGGTATATTATCATTTACTTCACATTTCAGAGTTTTTGTTCAAGCCCTTGTTGTCACAAATGTCACTATGATCTTCTCTGAGCCTAAAAGTGAACAGAAAGCCCACAGGCTTCAGGCTGGATCCTCTAACACAGTCACTGGTACTAAGGAATTTACAGTCAAGTTTGGGAAAGAAAAACATAGTCTTTAACTCAGAGTTCTTATGCCCTTGGGTTAGCAAAATGACTATCTATCTATCTATCTATCTATCTATCTATCTATCTATCATCTATCTATCTATCTATCTATCATCTACTTACCTATCATCTATCTATATGTATGTGTATCTCTCTCTCTCTCTCTCTCTCTCTCTCTCTCTCTCTCTCTCTCTCTCTCTTTTTGAAACAGGGTTTCTCTGTGTAGCCCTGGTTATCCTGGAACTCACTCTGTAGACCAGGCTGGCCTAGAACTCAGAAATCCACCTGCCTCTGCCTCCCAAGTGCTGGGATTAAAGGCGTGCACCACTACCGCCCGGCTTATATTATACTCTTGAACTACAAAAGTACCCTTACAGAAAGAAGAAAAGATATCTCTCTATATTATAATTGATATATAACACATATATTGATTGGCTTGTTAATCATAGTAAGCATCATGAAGAGATTAATTCAAACATCAGTTAATGTAAAAGTGGAAGAAATTTTAAAGATTATCACAGATAGGAGTTGGGAGGGCCCATGCTTGGTCTTTTGGGCTCATTCAGTCTTAGCAACTGAGAAAAAGAAAAGTCAGGCCTGGGGGATGGCTCAGCCAGTAAAGTGCTTTCAGAATCAGCCGGAGGACACAGTCTTGATCCCCCCAAAGGCCACATTAAAGAGACCAGATGTGATGGGTTGGGCTTGTAATCCCAGTGCAAGGAAGATGGAGACAGGCAAATTCCTGAGGCTTGATGGCCGATCCGCCTGGTTAGCGAACCCCAGGTGAGTGAATGAGAAACTCCTCAATAAACAAGGTTGGCGCACCGGAGGGATGGCTCTTCCAGAGGATCAGCAACACATGGCCTCCTGTAAACACAGCTCCAGGAGATCTGATGCCCTCTTTTCACTTTTGTGTGCATCTGTACATACTGCACATAACACCTCAGAAATACATAGCACATAATGAAATTTTTTGTTTAAATTTAAAACAAACAAGCGAACAAACAAAACCAAGGCCTAGAAGAGGAACAACAAAACCACATTTTGTTTGAAGAAGCCTAATTCTTTGTAATTTATTTTTTTTTTTTTAAGGTGAGTGGTGGCTCTTGAGGAATGGCACTCAAGATTATCCTCTGATGTCACATGCATGTGCTTGTATGCATAGACACCCTACATGTACCTGGTTGTATATACATACATTGAGGACTGTATAAGGTGGGGCAGACATAGACCATGAAGCAGGATGCATCCTATTTGAGAACACCTTCAAGTACCAGCACTGAGGGATATTAGAAGGGTGTGTGTGTGTGTGTGTGTGTGTGTGTGTGTGTGTGTGTGTGTCTAAGAAACATGTCTTGAGAACCCAAGGGTGAGACATGATGGATGTCCCTGGAGCTTTGGTATCAGGTGCTCTCCTCCTACCTCTGTGAGCAGGAACTAATCTCAATTTTGCCTTCTTTCTTTCAGATTGATGACCCTGACAGCAACCTTGAGGAGGTAATTGATGAGGCCGACGCTGTCGGCTCTGTGAACAACCTGGGAAGCAAGCAAGCCTTGAATGCAGACTACCTTGACTCTGACTATGAAATCGGACAGCTGTACCCATTTCCTCTTAACAGTGACCTCCAGATGCCCACATTTCCACTCACAAATTCAGTTCCTATGACCCAGTCGTTCCGGGAACGATGGCACATGAATCTCAACAGCCTCATGGACCGAGCCTTGATCCCACACTGCAACAAAGGCAAAGACCTATATATCCTCACGGGTGCTGTTCCCTCAGAGCACAAAGTTAAGGACAAAGTGACCATCCCTGAATTCGTCTGGCTGGCAGCTTGCTGTGCAGTCCCTGGAGAAGGCTGGGCCATGGGCTTCATCAAGCACACCCAGGACAGTGATGTCATAGAAGATGTGATGCTGAGAGACCTTGAGAAGCTACTTCCTCATAAGCCTCAGCTGTTCCAGGACAACTGCGGTGAGACGGAGCAAGATACAGAGAAGATGAAGAAGATTCTGGAAGTGGTCAACCAAGTCCAAGATGAGGAGCGGTCACTGCAGTCTCAAAAGAACATGAGTCCCCTCACCAGCACCCAAAGCCAGAGGTCTGCCCTGCTGTCCCCAGAAGCACCACCAGAGGGAGGGGGCAGTTTTCTGGGACAAGTCCTGGGTTTCCTTGCTACCCCGTTCATTAAGCTTTTCCAGTTAATTTATTACCTTGTTACAGCGGTCTTAAGGAATATAGTCCATCTCCTTTGGTTTGTAGCCAAGCAGGTGATAAACACAGTTGAGAGTTGCCTATACCATCTGGGCGAAGCCACTGTCTCATACCTCGTGGCCATTGGACAAGAGTTAGTGAGCATTCCCTGGAAAGTGCTCAAGGTCGTGGCCAAAGTCATCAGGGCCTTTCTCCGGATCCTCTGCTGTCTGCTGAAGGCTGTCTGTCGAGCTCTGAGCATCCCTCTCCGTGTCCTTGTGGATGTAGCCACTTTCCCCATGTATACCGTGGGGGCCATTCCCGTTGTATGCAAGGACATTGCTGTGGGCCTGGGGGGCACCCTCTCACTCCTCTTTGACACTGCTTTTGGCACCATGGGTGGCCTGTTTCAGATTGTTTTTAGTGTCTTCAAGAGGATTGGCTACAAGGTTACTTTAGACAATTCTGGGGAGTTATAGAATTCAAAAACCTAGTAATGTCCACTATGGTGAATTTTGATTTTTTTTTTTTAAACAGCAGGTTTCTGTTTCTTGTCAGCTATTGTGTTTTTTTTTTGCAAAAGAGTATGGTACACTTTAGATTTGATCTAAGAGAGATGTTCAGGGCAAGTTTAGTGTCATGCTCCATGTGCATCTGCAACTATACAGGTGTGCTGAGTCTGGTAACTTTAGCCTTGCACCGCGACTCAGAGAGAAACACCTGGCATGACCCAGGCTTATTATGAAAGTTATAAATAAGGAAGAGTAGGATGACATTAAATGCTGTGAGAAACGGTATCTTGTGTCTCCCATTACTCTTGAGGATTTAAGGCCAGCTAGATCTGAATATTGTTGCCCAGTGTTAGCATCTCCTTCTCTTCCTCTCTTACCCAGCTGACCCTCGCAGTGAGCCAGTGACTGCTCTGTTGAAACCCTCCCTGATGGAGGCAGCATCTGCTGTAGCTCTGACCTTTACTTAGGTCCCCAGGGCTTGATTGAGTTTAATTTTTTTCCTAAAGTTGAATTTTGCTGGGTCACAATAAGCATTTTATGCCAAATACGACATAATAAAATTTGAATGCAGCCCCAGTTGGAATAGAACTAGTCCCTTCAGGTGTAGAGGAGGCAGCATGAAGTAGGTGCTGTGTGTCCACGGGCATTCCTAGGGAGGCCTTGGCTGAGCTATATTACATCACTGGTTGACGACGACATTAAACACAAAGACCTGCAATGTTAATCTAATGTGAAACTTCATATTTTACAGCATCTAATCCATCAAGTGAGTATTCACTACCATAAACCAGTCTGACTTCTCTCCTGAAACAATTATTTGTTATAACTATGTAATAGAAAAAAAGAAAAACATTCCAGTCCTCTTGGGTAAAAGCATATGTATGTACATTCTTAAGAATTATTATCTCTTAGAACATTATTTTTTATAGTGTGTTTGAGGCTAAGAAACTGTCAGTCCTTCATTAATGCACGTTTGATTTGGGAGCTTATCTCCAGTTTTGATCAGTCACTTATTATTTTAAATCTTGCACTAGAAATTATAACAAGAGGAGACAAACTTGCTTTGCGGGAACCAAACATTCCCACAGTGAGAATGGATTGTCTAGTATTCTTTCCTTGTGTTCCAAAGAGTTGCGGTGAAGGAGAGGAGGGCCAAGTGTTCTCTTAACTTGGGGACATGGCCCATGACTGTCTGGAAATTAGTTGTAAAGACTTGGAGTCTAGAAAGAAAACACAGAGGAGGGGGCAGAACATCAGCTGTACCCAGGGAGCTGGCACATGAGAATGTGTATGTAGCTAGCATTAAATTTTGCAGGAAAAGATTTGAATAGCACCAGAGAGGACTAGCAGCCTGCAAGCTTGCATGCAGCCATGACTAGGCATCTGGACAGCAGACGAGCCCTGGCTCAAGTAGATGCACTGTTTATCAAGACTCATAGCAGCATTTGCCATGAGTGTTCTCTGTCAATGGGAGGTTGAGGGCTTACCGTGGCTCTCATGAGTCCACAAGGGGACGCTCAGAAGTTGCCAGAGAAACTGTCTGGCCAAACCCTCATTTGTTTAGGATCCAGAGGCACAAGGAGGCTGTATTTGACCTTGCCTGCAGGGCTCATGAAAGCAGGTCATGGTGAGCTAGGAGACCCCCGTCACACCAGGGTGTGCCCCCCTTGGTGTAACTAGGATTTTATCGCTATCAAAGACACCAGGCTCTGTATCAACTGGATGTGTCATGGTTAAGGAAATGCCAGGTATTCACGGGAGACACCGTGCCGACTGCATCTCAATGAAGACCCCTTTCCCTGTCAGTGAATATTTGCATTCTGAGAGGCCCTAGGAGAGCACTCATAGTGCACAAACCCCTTATAAGGAATCACTTGGAAACACCCTCCCCACCCCCTGCTGCCATATTCAACTGTCTGGTTATTTATTTCTGCGTGGCATTTTTTTTTTTTTAAATGGGAAACGATAATAAGACAAAAATATATCCTTCAGGTTAGAGGGCTGAGACCCTTCATTCTGGAGTTTCTTGTTGGCAGGGCCTCTGGTTCACTGGAGCTAGCTGTATTTGTTGTTTTTAGAGTCCTGCTAGATCTCTGGGAGGATGGCCCATTCCCAGAAGGCTACTCAGGCTTCTGACATGGCGGTTTAGGAAGCTGAACCCTAGCTTCAGCTTGGAGCTTTTACTGTGGCTTCATTCTGTTCTCAGGCCCTTGGGGACGTTGGCCAACTTTGTCATTCACAGAGCTGCTTTTCTAGCCTGTGTCAGCCATGTTCTCAGACACGCCGCTCTCTCTTAGTGCCTTTTCCACCTAATGCAGACTAGGGAATGGAAGGAACCCTGAGGAAGCACCCCCTGCTCTTCCTTCATCCGTCTACCTAGCAAACGTGTGTTTGGTCATCAAGGTTGCAGAGGTGGAAAACGCTCCATCTAAAGGAGTTTCCAGTATGGTACAATCCGTGCTGTGATGCATCATAGCAACACCACACTGAGGACATTTGCCCCATTTCCTGCAGCACAGGAAGAAAACCTGCAAGATCAGGAAGATGGACACCTTTACCGAGCGTGAGACAAAACCATGTTGACCATAACTATACAGTGCTGTGCACCTTGCAGAAGCTCAATAAAGTCACTGCTGACAGCTCACTGCTCTGTGAGATACGTGGGTGGGTTGGGCCTGCGTCTGAATGCTTGGAGTGAGGTTTGGGGCTGTCTGTGGCTACCTTCTTTTTCCTTTGTGAGGCCGGAGAGTAAACCCAGCTAATGCTAGGAGAGGCCCCTACTACTGAGTTAGATACCACGCTCCTTTCTTCTTTCTCTCTCTGTTTGTGGGCGTGTATACACACGTGTGCCTGCATGGAGGCCAGAGATTGAGGCCAGCTGTCTTCCTCTGTTGAACCCCATCCTGTTTTTTGATACAGGATCTTTTAATGAACCTGGAGCCCACCAACTGATCAGTACTGCCAATGAGCTCTGAGGATCTGCTTGTTTCCACTTCCCTTGCTCCGACATCACAGTGTGTGTGTGTGTGTGTGTGTGTGTGTGTGTGTGTGTGTGTGCGCGCGCGCGCAGGGGCAATGCTGAGGACTGAACTCATGTCTTCAAGCTTATGCAGCAAGCCCTGCCTTGCCCACTATGCCATCTCCCCAACCCATTTATTTTCTTCTCTATTCAAAGCATCTCATGAAAATTTCAATTTGTTTATTAAAATTCCCTGAGCTGTATGTGAGCAATTAGAAGCTCTGATCAGTGAGCGGGGCTTAGAACTACTATTCATATTCTTCATAAATATGAACAAAGGTCTATTTGCTTCACAGATTCTGAATCACATAGAAAATTATAGAAATGCTCCTATTTGTTTATCATCAGGAAACTCACACAGTTCAGCAAAGGCATCCTGTGGAGGGTGTGGTGACCTCTGTGGCCTGTCGTGAGGTCCCCCTTAGAGTGAAGCGGTGAACTTTATGTGTGTCATGTGTTGAGTACCCTATTTAACATGTCACACATGTTTTATACAGTGCTACACCATAAGCGGGATTACTCATCTGAGTTCCAAGTTCTCATTGACTGTCTATGTTCCTATTTTCTTAAGCCCATCATTTCATCTCTAAAGGACACACTACCTACCAGCAGCACACTTGTGACCAGTGCGTGAACTGTGCGTCAGTTCACCGTGAGATGCTCCCTAGAGGCAAGGAGGTCAAGATGTAGTCCAGATGACAGCCAGCCTGGCTCAGTAACTTATGTGCATAACTTGCTTAGCTTTGCTTCCTCATCTAAGAGACAGAAAGACAAACGACTTTGACTTTGATTTTTTTGTAAAGGTGTTTCTAGATCAAAGCTGAAAGGGCCAAAGTTAAAGTACGGTACAGGAGTCAATGTGAAACTGAAAGCAGAGGCCAGAGCGCCTCTTTGACGTCCGTGAAAGAGCAGGCTGGAGTCTGTACAGACAGAACACAGAGACCTTCGTTTGCGGCATTGTCTGGGAAGGGAGGCAGGAGGCTTTCTGGTCTCTGGCTTTGACGGGGCAGTTTCCCTTCAGGCTTCTTGTCTCATAGAGTCCAGAATTTTGTGACAGATGTGGCTTCTCTGGACTTTTACTTAGGTGAGAGGGAACCATGCAAGCGACAACATCTTAGCTGGCGGTCCTCACTGTAAGTCAACAGGCTGTGTTCATCAGCCTCTTAGATAAGGCATCCACAGATGAATTCATTCACCTTACTTGGGAGGTCGAAGCAAGGCCACACCTACTCCAACAAGGCCATGCCCCCTAATAGTGCCACTCACTGGGCCAAGCGTATTCACACCACCACAAGTGCCTCATGTCTGGCAAACTGGCAAACCCTGGGCCAGCCTGGCGAGTTCCCAGCACCAGACAGCAGCTCCTGGTGACTCTGCTAGATCACAAGCAAGGGCACGGTCCCCCTAACTTATTTTCAGGTTTTGAGTTGCCCAGGTGTCTCCTGCTCACTGCATGAAGAGATGAAGCAGGATGAGGAGCATCCTAGGAGTTCAGGATGCTCCTGGGACCCCTTCTTGTGAGTAACGTGTAGTCTCCAGTGAAAGCTACTGCTACATTGTAAACAAGAAGAAGTGACTAAGCAGGAGGGCTCCTCACTGTTATAGTGTTTCTTTCTTCGCAAACTTGTGCAATGTGAGTTACTGGTGTGGTTAGCCTGAAGGCATTTAAGAAACTGCTCCTTGATCTCAGGTCACACTCCAGCAGCCTGAAGCATCGCAGGAAATCGCACCTCTTGGCTCTTCCTGTAGACTAAAAAAGCAAGCAGTCTGAGGAGAGTGGTCTCATGAAATCTTCCCCTGAGCTGGAAACGATTTCCCCACACAGGAGGCAATCAGTAGGTACTAGGTGTTCTGGGACTCTTGACTGAGAGTTGGGCAGTATCTACCTTAGGCTACCATCCCATGAACCCAGAACTTTTTTGACCCAAGGAAAGCCCTGGATTATGAGTGCTGTGACCAAAGTGAGAGGCCTTCTAAGAGCAGGAAATTGTTGTTTAAATATGAGAAAATGCGATAAATAAGAACACCCCACCATGACCTGAGAGAGACAAGTTGGCAGGTTTGCTTCACCCACACCCAGTGCTGTGTGGGTACATGCTACATAGCTGGCCTTCTGAGGGGACAGGGTGTCCCCTGACTTGTGATGTTTGCTGATTTCAGTGGCTTTTTGCTGCTAGTGTGATCCTTTGAAAGCAGCCTTGGGCACGGGTGGGTCCTTGTTCTTCCTTACCCCAGCTTCTACTGATGAGTCACTGGGAGCTGGCTCCCCACACCGCTATGCTGTATTCCAAATGAGAGCATAAGATACATAGACCAAGCTATATAGACAGTCCAGGAGAAAGAGAGTTAAAAAAGCTATGGTGAGGCCAAGGCTAGACAGTCACTGAGATGTACAAGTAGGATGGGGAGACAGAGGAAGTCTGCAGTTTGCATTGAATATTTAAAAGTCTTAGCCCAGTGCCACTAAGACCCAATTACCTAACACTTCTGTCCTAGCCTGTTTCAACCTCCCTGCCCATACCTGACTTTCTTTGCTGATTTGCCTCCATGAGGCAAATGCACAGAGCAGATGCCAAACCTTGCAGATGCTTGACGGTGGCACAATGGAAGGGAGTGCATGCTGCTGGTATCTCAGCTCTTTGTGAGCGGCGAGAGGATATAATATATTTCTTAAGTGTGGAAATTTTCTAAGTGTGCCTCTCTAGAGACTACATTTTGCTCTCTTCAGCAATCATAGCATAGTTTCTCCCAACATGGCATCTGGTCCTAGACATTATGCACTTAGTGTTGGTAAAGTGTGTGCCCACTGTACTTGGCTTCTATAAAGGAGGACACTGGGCTTGTGTCCTGAGTGGGGCCACATGCCTCATCCAAGGCCACACAGGAAGGAAGTGGACTTGGGTCTTGACGAACCTGTCCCATGCCAGAACTCACACTGAATGCCACCTACGCATTCTCTCACTAGGGAACATCTCTCCATTCAGTATTTTAATAAATTATTCATTGCCAACTGCAGACATTTTTATTCAATCCCCAAATCAGGGTGCTGCTAAGAATCCAGAGACTTAGATCTCAGCTCTCTATTTTTATTTCTGTTTTACTTGAAGTGTAGATTGTGATGGGGTTTTCAAAGCAAATGACGATCTTGAGACTCTCAAGACCAAGGTGGGAGTTGAGATAAGGAAGCATGGTAGACCAAAGTTCACTAGTGAATGGCTTCACTAGAGTTACTCGAAGGGATATGGATGGGGGCTGTTCACAGGAGCAGGAGTAACTAAAAAGCAGCTATGTCACTGAAAAGATTCTACATTCATTTGATAGATAACAGCTTGGGTTCATAGCACATGCAAGTTCATAAAAAGGAGAAAAACCAATCCAAACAAAACCACTCCAGAGACAAGCTATTGGGTCTGGACAGAGTCAAGTGGGAGCCGAAGGGATAGATGGGTAATCTGACCCTTGGGCTATAAAACAATGAACTATAGAGATCTGGAGCTGCATTGCAGAGCCCCGCCTCTCCCAAGTGCTCTTAGAAGTGTGTAAGGTTACCATGGGAAGCTGCTTTCTGTGGGGAGGATGGGAGGGCTGAACCCCTGTCCAGCTGTGTAAGTTCCACGGATGACCAAGGAACCCACAAACATCGCCTTCAAGGGGCTGAGCTTTAGACATAGCACAAGGGCTCTCCCACTTCTGCTTTAAAAAGGAGGAACCCCTTGCAGTCGTGAAGGATTACTCTCACCGATGCACAGCTTTCCCTTTGGCCAGGGCCTTGGTGAACTTTCCACCGCCTGGCAGGTAATGCTTACCTCCTGAGCCTCCTGGCCAACTCTGTTGCTTATGCAAGTCCTTGATGTCCTGGCACCTAGAATCCATCTCTAACTGAGAACTACTCCAGCTTCTGAGGCGTATCCTGTATGCTTTTGTTCATCTCCATGCCCAGCTCTGTAGTCACCCACCACAGACCACAGAAGCCCCTAGTGTCTAGGGCTTGTCCTACAGCTTCTGGGATTGTCTGTATCCCACCCTGTCTGCGCCAAAGCCAAGCACATACTGCTTCCAATCTCCCCAAGGCAGAGTTCCAGGCATCTCTAAGGCACCCTTTCACCTCTAAATTCTTAGAACTCTCCGCTGTTGGGTGCCGGGCGTGGGGAGAGACTCGCACCCCACCAGAGCTCGACAGGTGTTAGGCTGCCGAACCACTCCGGGGTGTGTGGACTACGCAGTCTCAGCTCCAGCTCTCGGGTACCACAGACAGTTGGGTACTATGGGAGAGCCTGCTTGGGGGTCTCTGGGCCGCACGGAGGCCAGAGACCACAGGTTCTCAATCTCAGACATCTCAGACGCCACTGGATGTCGCGGAAGAGCTGAGAACAAAGTAGGGGTCCCAGGGATGGCTCATTCAGCCTTCCTGGCCAAAGGGAGAAGGGGCAGGAGGAGAAGGCGCTGGGTGGTTCCCTCGCAGGTGAGAGTCCTTGCTCCAGTCTGGCAGCTGGAAACTCTGGAAGGCTTTCCTGGGGGAGATTAGATGGCTCTTCAGGGAAAGGCCCATTCCATTGTTCCAGCACTGCGAGTCTAGATGAAAAGAGGCAGTCCATGGTTTTAGAGCTTTATTGTAGAAAACAGAGAGAGAAGGTAGAAAAGTAGAGACTGGCCATGGCTACATAGAAAGAGGGGAAAGGGAAGGGGAGAGAGGGAGCAAGAGCTGAGAGTAAGAGACAAGAAAAAGAGCAAGAGCTTGAGAGAGGTGGGGCCAAGCAGCTCTTTTTATAGTGGGCTGGGCTGTTGCTGTTGCCAGGTAACTGTGGAGCAGGGCATGCCTGGCTGTAGTCACGTGACTGTGGGGGTGGAGTCAAGCCAGAATACTAGGAGCTTGAGACATTGTCTATGTGATGGATAGCCACAGGATAATGGAGTTGAAGGGCTTGTGGTGTTAGGTGCCTAATGTCTGGGGTGTAGCTCACTGTTCCATCCCTTGTAGAATTTTCTACTGGGTCTCTGGAGTAAGCCTCGCTCAACCAGAACACAAACAGCCTTTCATGGTCCAACACTTCCCTACATTCCAAAAGAAATATTTTACTCTTTCCCTATAAGAACTTCTTTTTATAATGCTACCTTTCCTGTCTTCCTGCCTAGAAAAGGTCTGGTGATATATAGGGCAATGTACTCTTTGAAGATGATTAAACAGATTGAGTCCCCTTCAAAATACAAATACATTGCTAATTACATAAACTGTAGCAAGCTGGTTAAAAGAGAGTCTGTTTTGTGCTAACTGTAATTGCAGTCTTTCCTAGAGATGTTAATAAAAACAGTGATAAAACACTTTCAAATAGAGAGGGTAGAGGAGAAGAGCTCTGCTTTGTGATCAGAGAGACGCCACTAAACAAAAACCCTGAGATAGTTCTAGGAGGTGGTGAAGGGCCCAGACTAACATGGCCATGGCGTGTGCACTGCTCACTCTCTGCTTCTCAAAATAAACATCAAATCAAACCAAAACAATAAATCTAAATATGTCACAGATATTTATGATGGTCATTTAAAGTTAAATATGTCTCAGTGATTGAGACATACACTACTCTTCCTGAGAACCTGGGTTAGAGACCCAGCGTCCATGAGGCAGCTCCCACTTGTCCATGACGGCAGTTTTGGGGATCTGGCGCCCTCGTCTGGTCTCCACAAGAACTGCATACATATGGCGCTCATATCCATGCAAACGAAACACTCTCTCTTACACATAAAATAAAACAATTCAAAAAGTTTTTAATCCTGGTGTCTGTTTGATACCACTCATGATATGTTTTTAAAGATAATTTTAAGAAGCTATGAAGCTCAGCTCTTTGTGTGGAACCGACAGCCTGGCAACCTCCACAGCTGTTGCAGACACAGCTTCTGTGACCCCAGCATGAACTTCTGAGGCTTTTGTAATAACTGGTTTCACCTGCTTCTGAGATCCCTGGCCTGTTAAAAACATGGTGTCAGCTGGAAACCCAAGGAGGCTGCTGTTGACTTTCTTTGATGTTGTTTTTGAAACAGACTTGTTCCCAAGGACTCACTGGCATTTTTCTGAATAGGGTGTGTGTGTGTTTTTTTTCTCTTATTTTGGTTGTTCTGGGGTCTGGGGCTTAATGTGGAGTCAACAAGACCCAAGCAATGCCCTGAAAGACCTCTGTTGGCTGGTGTTCCAGGGTTAGACAGGCCCTTCCTCCCTGTCTCCCACCCTCTCTTTCTTCCTCTTCCTCAACAAGATCAGGAGGGACAGTGGGTGTGCAAGAAGCCATGCTCAGGAACTGCACCAAGAAGTCAAGCAGTCACTCACAGCACAAGCTTACTAGCTGTGTATATCAGTTGTACACAGACAACTTGGCAGCAGGTTTCTGAGCTCAGGCGAGCTGCACAGTGAGAGCTACCTCAGAAGTGAAGTAACTCGATGCACCTACTCTCTGTGCTCTTTGTTTTCCTTTCTCTACGCACGTGTGAAACCATGTAGAAACTGCTCACATGTTTGTTCTGGGTTTATCTTGGTCGTTTTTTGTATTCTAATTCCTGACTTTGTCCATGCTTCCTGGAGTAGTTAGGGCTTAATATTATGAAAATATTCAAGATGGCATCCCTGATTGCAGGGAGATACTCCAAAACTTTTTTCTGTTTAGAAAAATCTATGACTACACAGAAAGCATGCTTAGGACAGGTGCCCACTAAATATGGACTAGGAGATGCCCGATGGGTGTCAAGTGACTTGTACCTTGTAAGTAGATTGCTTTTTAAAAGGTTAGTTTTCACTGACAGAGAACCTTGCTATTCCATTTGTACGAATTATCTTATTTAATTTTTAATAACACCCCCCAGGAGGCAGCATTGTGTAACAAACTTTGCCTTAGTAGCTTAAAATAACATATTGCAGGTCTTGGTTTGTCAGTTTCTGGGCTCAATGGGGCTATTCTGTTGGGAGGGGGGGTCTTATGAAATTGCAATCAGATGGTGGCTGGGACTGTACTCATCTCGAGGCCAGAGCGGTAGGAGGCCCAAGCAGTAGGTTGGATTCACTTGCTTGGCTAGCAGCAGTATGTGGGTACTGGTCACCACAGAGCCCATACACAGCACCTCTAAGAGCATGAGTGTCTCAGTTTCATGTCTAGGTTACCAGAGAGAATATTCTGAAAGATCCAGCCAACACAGTTTACCTTGTTTGGAGATCTCAAGATACTGTGCTTGGTGCAGTGGCTGAGGATGCCCCCGGCCCAGATTTGGGGCAGTCTCTATCTATGGATGAATGGCACCATCCTTTCTGAAAGGCAGCTGGGATGGAGTAGAGTCCTGGAGAAGTGGATCGGCCACAGGAAGTCATCATTAATGTCTCATTTAGCAGGTAAGGAAACTTCAGGCTGAGTTATCCAGGTTTGATGACTTGCTCGTTTAAGTCTACCAAATCTATACTCCTCCTGGTCTTCTGACTGTTGCAACTTTCTGCAAGGAGGAGCTCTCAAACCTTAGTAACAAAGGGGCCATTCTCTTCAGGGATGTGGTGTGCATGAACACACACACACACACACACACACACACACACACAATATATTAGAAACTTTTATACAGTAGAGCTATGGGGCTGGAGAGAATGCTTAGTGGCTAAGAGGACTGACTGCGCTTCCAAAGGACTATTTTATTCCCAGCACTCATATGACAGTTCACAACTTGATGATAGTTTTAGAATTTTGGTTTCTTTAAAAAAACACAGAACTATAATAAGGATATGATTTTGTTTTAATCCCAGGTGTGGGATATGAGGGTGCTTCAGATTGTTCATAGCCTTGTGCTCTAGCAGAGGCATGATTTTGCCAACTGTAGATAGTTTCTGTGATTGTGTGATGTTTAGAATTCTGGGAACTTTTGAGAGGGTGTGTAACTGCTAGGGTCCTGCGGCGACTGGGCATTGTTGCTTGCTGCTGCTGCCTGTGGTTTGTTAAGTAGTCATGTGCAAAGGAGAAACAACAAGAAGAAATTAGATATCCCTACAGCAGAGATCATGCTTGCCCCAAGGACCTCAACTTCCATAATTATGGGGAAGTAATCTAAGGACCTTTCCCCTTTGTCCTTCTCTCCTATTTGGTGTTCAGGGGTTGAAATGGAAGAAAGTGGGTGGAGAAGGGTGGAAGAAAGAAGAACCCACAAAATAGCAAAAAGACTGGCTATACACAACTCTCTGTAATTTCACTTCCAGGAGATCTGACACCCTCACACAGACCTACACGGAGGCAGAACACCAATGTATATAAGGAAATAAAAATAAATAAATAAATAAATAAAATAAAGTAGAGATAAGAACTAGACTGGTCTCAGTGTGGTGGTGCACGCCTTTAATCCCAGGACTTGGGAGGCAGAGGCAGGCAGATTTCTGAGTTTGAGGCCAGCCTGGTCTACAAAAAAATAAACCAAAAAAAAAAAAAAACCAAAAAAACCAAAAAACAAACAAACAAACAAACAAACAAACAAAATACTTGTTCTGAATCTCCCAGTCCTAAACCACAAAGCCAGGGTTGCCTGTAAGCACTTCTGACCTTGCAGGTAGGATTCCTGAGAATCACTTAGAAGTGGGGAAAAAAATTAAAAGAAGATTCTAGGAAGAAGTTTACAGAGGGCTCAGGGTCAGGGAACAAAACCAGCCAACCCCCAAACTGGAAAAACAAAACAAAACCGTTCTCAGGGCCAAAGCCTTGAAAAAGGAAGGTGACAGGTAGACGTGAAGGTGGGCTGTACCACGACTCCATGGCTCTGAGGCTGGATCAGCCTTGACTTGTTTAAGCAGGATCAAGGGCCTGCATTGTTAACACTAACCCTCTTTCCAGTGCAGAGTACAAAGAATAACCATGCAGTCAGTCAAGGTGCCACACCCTAGAGTGGGATGTAGCCGATGTGTCTGCAGCCAGTCACAGCCTTGGACCTGTGGGCACTCAAAGGGTCTCCTGGCTCAAACAGAACACAAGGCAAGTGACTCTCACAACCCATTCATGGATTCCTAGTGCAGGCTGGGGTGTTTTAATGACCCTGAACTGAATTTGCTTACAGTATTGAGTCGGGTCGGGGATCACCACAACATGAGGAACTGTATCAAAGGGTCGCAGCAGTAGGAAGGGTGAAAACCACTGCTCTAAATTGTAAATAATTCAGGGACAAGCTCCTAACAGAGGCTGATGGTGGGAGGCTGTGGACAAGCATCACAATGGAGTCATCCTCGAAAGGTAGCAGGCACAGTGGATGAAACAAAACAGAGGATGCCTGGACCCCACCCTCGAGTCTGTGCCTGGTCCAGCCTTAGCTTCTTAAGCTGTGGGGGAAGCAGAGAAGATGAAAAGAAAACCAAAACTATAGAAATGGCATTAATATGAAGAACAGATGTTGGCTCGCTCAGTCCTCACTAAGGCCTGCTGAGTCTCCCAAATGCTTCCTTCAGTGGAGGAAATTGAGGGTTTATGGGTGAGAAGAAACAGGAAAGAGAAGGAAGGGAGGCGAGGGAGAAGAGGAGGGGCACATTTATCAGGAAAGGGTGCAACATGTTCTAAAATGTTCCCAGAACACCTATCCCTCCATCTGCACCTGACTCCCTTGACTCCTCTGTCATTGGTCGCCACTCTACCTTCCTGTCGTCTCTGATACCCTGAGATCCTGAGGCTGGCACACTGTTCCTGGTAGTCATGTTCTGGCTGTGCAGTTCTTGGTCTCTCATGCAAAGAGTTGAAAAGTAAGACACCACACAGATTTGCTAGAGAAACGAGATAATTTTATGTGGAGCAAAGAATCAGTACAGGAAAGACATGGAGACTAACAGTATGAGTGATAGACAGTGGAATGATGCCATCCACTGGGACACAGAACTGGAGTCAGGGAATGCCTGCCAGGGCTTTTGGAGGGCTGGGACTGAAAGGGGCTAGTGTCTCAGTGGCTTTCCACCTCAATTCTGGGCTGTATATTATCTACGTATCTATATCTCTCTCATATACATCTGCATGGCTGCCTATCTATTTCACTATTAGCTGCATTTATCTATGTTTTGTTTTGTTTTTTGTTTTTTGTACCTAGTTAATTTCTTCAAGCCAGACAGTGCTGTGCTTGAGACCCCTCTGCTGTTATCAGCAGCAGATTTTGCAGAGTTCAGAGCCTGCCTGGGGCTCAGTTGCTCTGGCTAGTGCTGTCAGCAAAGAGTCAAGGGTTGGCACCTACTCACAGTGCAGGCAAAGCCCCACCCACCTTCCCCTGGGGTGACAACGAAGGAACTCTCTTTTCTCTCCAGGCAGAAACCTCCCCAGAGACAGGGGCTTGCACTCTGTGACATCCTGGAAAAGGTGGGAGCCCAGGGTGTGGAGGATAGGGATCAGCCAACTGAACTGCCACAAAGGGACATTGTCTTCCTTGAAGGCAGAGGTTGCAGGGCCTGGCTGCCTGACTCATGACTGCCCCCAAAGAATATCTTTGTCAAATTAGGGCCTACAATTTAAAAAAAAATGCCAGCAACAGTCAATTTTCCCCAGGAGTAGGAGCTAGGAGCTGAATTGTTTGGTGACCTTTACCCACAGTGGAGATGTAAAAACCTGCAAATTCAGAGGCCAGAGATGAGAAAGATGGAAACTTCTGACAGGCTGGCAGACACAGGCACACGCCTGGGTGTGCTTCTGTACCCTGTGCAGGAGCTGAGAAGCCTGAGTGAGCAGTGTTTGGTTCTGGAAGCCTGCAGCTGCAAAATATAGACACAGTCTGCTTACATATCCACACACACACCTACATGGCAACTCAGAGATACTTGAGTAACACCCAGAAGGCCTTGGTGGAGAGAGCATCCCTGTTGGGGACTGTGCACTAGACTTGAGTCTTCCTGGGTTGTTCCCTGATCCCTGGGTCCCCTGGACACCCACAAGGCATTGCATATCTAGGCCAAGTATTTGTGCCCAGCTGTGATGAGTGGCCAGGCTTGGCTCCTGGTATGTCCTAGGAGGGCAAATTATGTGAGTCCCAGTGTCCTCTCTCTTCCTCTTCCCTTTCAAGCTCTGGAGACACATGGCAGGAGTGTGAGACTGAAAGGCTAAGCAAGGCAGGTAGGACAGCTGGCCCAAAACTCTTTTATTTTCCTTTTCTTTGGATCAGAGCCTTGGAGAGTAGAGGGAACTCCCAGATCTCCCAGAAAACAAAACAAAACAAAACAAAACAAACAAAAAACCAAAAAACCCCACAATCCTAGCTCTTCAGGATCCTCTGGGCTCCCAGATTCCAGCCTGGGGACAGCCACTAGTCTGCGTCCCAGGGTGCCTTCCTGTTCAGCCCACTGTACGTCTGCCCACCCTAAGGGACCTCATCTTGGCAGCCTGATTGAGATGAGAAGGCTGGTGGTGGGAGCTACGTCAAAGGCCTCTTGCAAATTTGCATCTACAAAGTGCTACTAGCAGTCCAGAGGTCTGCCTGGTGGCAAGCTGTGGGGGAACAGAAGCTGCTGGAAGACAGTGCTCTCAGCCCAAGAGCTAGGTGTCGCAAAGGTGCAGCTTGACAGCCTGCTAGTTTCTTTCAAGGTGGCTAGACAGCACTTGGAATGCCACAGTGTCCTCTTTACTGTGGACCATGAACAATCCTGTGTCACCAGGGACCCCCTGGACCACAGGGTTGTTCTCTATACTCTTGTACACTGAGCGCATTTCCTAGGTTTACCTGCAGAGGGCATGCTTGTTCCAAGTTTCTAAGTGTGCACCTGGGCATTTCTCCTCACAGTTCCCCTGGTGAGGTGGGACTTGGACATCTTCCAGGTTAATCTCCATCTTTTCCGAGTGGTTTCTCTTTCCTCTCCTTCTCAGGTCAGCATTGGGCATTCTTCAGTGGTTTCACAGGTCAAGGTCTCCAAAAGGAAGTTTCTGTCCTTGTCACTAACAGAGCTGGTGTAAACTGCCTGTGTGGAGGGGACTATTCTTCTGTCCCTTCTTACCTTTAAGAACTGTTAATGTTTTAAGTAGCTAAAAAGTCTCTAACAAGAAGAACAGAGAAAGGCTGTATGTAGTCCATGTATGTGTACGTGTGTGTGCATGTGTGTGTGTGCATATGTGTGTGTTGCGCATGAGAGTGACTTCCTGTGTGCAGAGTCCTTTGCTCCATGCTGCAGTAAGAGCAGGGCTGTAGGCAGGAGCTAAGAACTGGATGACCTCTGGCCGTCCTTAGGAGTTTCCTCTTAGAATGTTTTTTGGCAACTAAAGGCTCATATGATCATATCATCATTCAACACACTTACAGAATACCTACTATATTCCAGTTAAGGATGTCCTGTTGGGCCCATGGTCAGACACTGAGTGTCAAACTCTGCTGGGAAGGTGAGATTGTCTAGGACTCCTCACGAGCGGGATGGTAGGTTTAATTTGTGACACAGGCATGGTGGATGGTAGGTTTAATGTGTGAGCAGCACAGATTTTCACAATCTGAAGCTGAAGGCCAGATAGTGATGAGTGTGTCTGTCTGTCTGTCTGTCTGTCTGTCTGTCTGTCTGTCTCTCTCTCTCTCTCTCTCTCTCTCTCTCTCTCTCTCTCTCTGTGTGTGTGTGTGTGTGTGTGTAGGGGGGGAGTTGAACCATGAGAACAATGCTAGATATAAAAGATCTCCTGTCCCACGATATGCAGGTGTATTGAGAATGACTTTGAGAAGGATGGAGTGGCCCCGACCAAGATTTAAAAAACTTTGAAAAAGAGAGTAAAGGAGTTTAATCTGGGAGACTTGTGAAAAGCAACTAAAACTCTTGATAAAGCAATTATGTGCCTGCAGAGGGCCTGGCTGGAAGTGGAAAGTGAGTTTGTCAGGATACTTATGTGGGGCTGGAAGGGCTTTCAAGACCACAGTGATTGATGGCGAACTTGAGGAAACCCAAGCTCTAGTGCAGTGGTTCTCAATCTGTGGCTCTCAATCCCTTTGGGAGTTGGATTAGATATCCTGCCTGTCAGATATTTACATTGCAGTAAATGTCTGTACAGTAGAAAAATTACAGTTCTGAAGTGCAATGAAATAATTTCATGGTTGGGGGTCACCACAACATGCAGAACTGTGTTAAAGGGGCCCAGCATTCGGCAGGCTGAGAACCACTGCCCTAGAGTTGGTTTACACACCCATTATTTGTGGTTCAGAAGGAACTGTTTAGATATTGTGTAAGCATCATTCCTAACACTGACATGGAGAAACATTAATGCAAATAGAAAGGCAATCACAAACTGCTGGGTAGTCTACCCCAGAGCCATTAGTATGTAGAGAAAATGGGATTGTCCAAGCAAGTCCAAGCCATGTAGGCCAAGGGACAGTGCTGGCAAAGTTGCTCTTCTGTCACCCTCTGCTCAAAATAACCAGGCAAGCAGTAAGGAAGAGACATGACTTTCCCAGCATGGACATGGCAGGTAGTGTGGCCTGTCTGTTACCCTCACAGACAGGATGTGAAAGATGTGGGCACCATCTCTACTCCTCCTGATATACTAATGGTAGTCATGGGGGAACAGAAGTCCCTTGTCTAATTCAGGAGTTGCATCTCTGTCTAGGACTACTGCTTGGCTCATGTCTTAGAACCCTAGTCAGGGTTAGAACCCTGCCTGGTCTAACTGTTCAACCTTCAGAACCACTCACAGCATCCTACCTGCCTACTGCACGGGGGACGGAGCCATCTGTGTGGCTGTGTAGCTTTCTCCATGCCTCTCCATTGGACTTCCTCCTTGACCCACCCCCACTTGTTTGCTGTATCCTACATGGGCAAGGCTTGGCAAAGGGGAGACAGGTGCTCCTTTAAATTAAGACTTTAGGGGAAAAGTATTGTATGACTCATACATACTTATATTTTTAAAAATCACTCATATGGAATTCAACTGTGCCTGGGCATCCTGTATTTTGACCTGGGAACTTTCTATGAAAATGACCATTCTAAAGATCCATTTCTATCATTCTGAATCCTTCCAGTGGTCCCTGTTGCCTCTGTAGCTGGAGCCAGGAACTCAGAATCATGTAGGCAGTTAATGAAAGATACGGCGTGTGTTTGAATGTATGGTAGACACAGAACAAACATTTCCCCATCCCAGACATTCACATGTAGATTTTAAAACTATATAATGAATCTCTAATAAGGCACACACACACTGCCTCCTCACATATTTACCCCCCCCCCACTCCTCACACTCAATCCTCTCACCCTCTCCACACACACTTGTTAGAAGCCTGGACTAAGCCAAATCACTTGGACTGTGCTTGGAGACTTTTGTCTGGGCTCTTTTCCTCTTACTACTGTCCAACATGGACCCTGCCCTAGCTTTTCTCTACCAGCTGACCATGTTCATCCCTCACAGCCGTCTTCCTCCCATGCCAGTGCCCCTGCTATGCAGGACATCCATGCCCCTCCCTCCACTCTCCCTTCCCCTGGTCAGAGTGCCCTGTCTGTTTAGGGGCAGCTTCGATGGTCCTTGAGTCTGTCTCTCAAGCAATCCTAAGAGCAGCAGCCCTAAGGACCATGCCTTCTATCTCTTATCTCCTCAGTGACAGAGTTAGGTAAGGGTCATGAGCCTATCTTGTGCACTTTTAAATGCCACTTGAAACACTGTTGCTGATATCATAGTGCTTAGTGTATATTTACCAGGGGTCTGAAAACTCATCAGCTGCAGCCTGGTGGCAAAGTGTCAGACCAGGGATGCCTCCTTCCCAACCCTTCCTGACCACAGCTGTCCCCTCCCAACTGTAGTTTCTAGCAGCTAACAAGTCATCATTTTCAATCCAGGTCGTTTAAGTGTTGGCTTAAATGATGTTTCATGTAGAGCTGATTAGAAGCCAGCTTTGAAGGCTTTTAAAAGTAACACCCTCTGATTTGTTGACCCTTACTTCGACATTCTGGCTGGTCTGAGCTAGGCAAGGCAGGCTGCCAGCTCCAAGACTGGTGTGCAGCCAGCTGTGCCTTCAAAGAACTCCCTCTTCAAGGCTTCCTTCTTTCCACATATTGCAGCTGCCTCTGGGAACTGTGTGGCCAGCCAGGGCACCTCTGCAAGTCTGGTGCTGTCTAAATCCTGCCCCCTTTCTTCTCTTTGCATAGTCGTTCTCATTCCACAGGAATGTAGCCTTTGTTGTAGCATTGAGCTCAAGAGCTCCACAGGATAAACCTGGCAGTGGGATTTTCAACTAGACACAATGGAAGTAGCTCTTTTTAAAGCCCACCTTCAAAGAGACAATACCAGGCCCAGTGGACAGGACTGCAGTGAACAGATTGGAAATCATGGTCAGAGAGGAGAATGGCATGTGGTAGGGGAAGGCTTCTCCTGGGATAATCCTCCTGCTTTAGTGTCTGCCAGGAAGGACCTGGCATACAGTCATAGGAGTTATGGAAGTGGCTAAAATCCAAATCCTGGGTGCCCCCCCAGCGCACCCCCCCCCCCCAGTGGATGGGATGGACCCTAGTGCAATGGGCACTGGAGTTGGCAGCTCAGCACTTACTCGGTGTCAGAGGCCTGGCTTGGCCAGTGATGGGCTGTGTGCCCTCAAGGGAGTGGGTGACTCTATCTTGTGTTTTGTATTCTAAGATCATCATCGGGCTCACTTCAAAGCCTGTTCTCTAAGTTCCTGGTGGGGCCTTGGTGCCTGGTGTTATTTATTATTCACACGTGGGAGGTGGGGGAAGAGTGGAGGTGTAGAGAAAGGAGCAGCTCCCTGGAGAAGGTGAGGCGCAGGGGCTCCAAAGGAGAGGTGATATTTGCTTTGCACCCTG
This sequence comes from Montemys delectorum, assembly GCA_019843815.1. Classification (NCBI taxonomy): domain Eukaryota; kingdom Metazoa; phylum Chordata; class Mammalia; order Rodentia; family Muridae; genus Montemys; species Montemys delectorum. The sequence goes on along the minus strand of JADRCD010204834.1, from coordinate 41,422 downwards.
AAAGACATGGGAGTTGTAGACATGGCAGGTTCAAGGGAGCTGAGGTAGTGGGTGTGTGGTCAGAGGCAGAAAGACGACTGTGTGGCTGTGGATGAGGGCACAGTGCAGGGCAGAGGTGTGAAGGTCTGCCTGCACTGGGTCCAAATAGGTTAGGAGGGCCCGGAACTCATGGGATAGCTCATCATTTCACCCGTTACTTTTTCTTGCTCCCATAAACTGAAGAAAGAAGGTAAAGAGCTTTAAGGAATTAAGAAAATAAACATAGTTTACCCAAGGTCACTGAACCAGTTGGCAGAGCTGGCATTTGAGGTGGGCTCTGACTCTGGAGCTTTGTCACATTGTGCAGCTCACTACCTTGAGGCCCTGCTGCCCATGTGCCCAGTTAGATGGGACTGCATACACTAGACCACACTTCTCAAGAACTAAGGGGCAGCTGATACTGACCTTGCTGAATCAGTATCAAGATTTTTAGTCTGAAAAAACAAAACAAAACAACAGCAACAGCAACAGCAGCAGCAACAACAACAACAACAACATTTAGTCTGGGATATATTTCAGACAACTAACAAACCTGTTAGGCTGTATCCAGATAGCTCGGGCCCCAGTAAGTGTGACCATCTGACCGCCTAGTCCTCTGAGCATAAAAATCACCACGGCAACCACTGTTATCTTTGCTTTGGTGTTGGCTTGGCATGGCTAAGACATATCCCACACTGAATGGGTAATTTTTGCTTTAGCCAAGGGCTTTGTTCCCTTAAGAGCCCATCATGTAGCACTTTGTGTGGGCTCCAGGTCTGGTGAAGAGTCCAAGTGCCAATAGTCAGCAGGATGAGAGCTCTGCTCTACCTGGGTAAAATCCAGGGTGAGCAAGGAGATGGTTGTCAAATGCTGGTCCAACAGGAGTGGTGGCAGTCATCACGGGGAGCATTGTTAACAGTCCTTGTGTCTTCTTGGACATTAGGACCCTTAGTCCTACTGTCGGAACCAGCCGACAAGGGTGAGGCTGAAGTAGAGAGGGCAACCGAATGAGAACGAGAGGACCACCGCTCTGCTGGCAATGGCAACAAACTTTAATGGGAGAAATCTTTTATAGAAAAACACAGTAAGGCTAAAAAATAGAATTTAACAACAATCATGTAGCACAGTTTCTGAGCACTTTCTCACGGCTAAAGCATGCCCACTTCTTCATATCTTACAGTAAACATTTTTCCCCATGCCCATGTGCATGAGGTTTGTTTTCCTTGGTCCTTGCACGCACAGCTCTCAGTAGCCTTGAATTACTTCCAAAACATCTTGGGTTCATGGAGCAGTCATGTCCTCAGCCACAGGGAGATTATGTGAAGGTGCCCCCTCCTTGCCTTTCAGCAGAGGGGCCACCCCTAAATCTTCCCCTATGCTAAAGAACATTTCCACCACATCCTACAAATATTGTAGCTCCTTTGCAGGCCTCAGTACCCGGCAGTGGCCGTGTTATAGTGGCCAGCTCTCTGCAGCTCTGCTGCTAAGCAAGGGCTGCAGGTTCTCCTGTCTGGTTCCTCAGAGTCTCTTATCAGTGTCCTCTCTCCCTCTCTCCCTCCCTCCCTCTCTTCCCGTCTCCTCTCCTCTCCCTCCGTCTCTCTCTCTCTCTCTCTCTTCATTTTTTCTACCCTGGTTGCTCTGGAATTGATATTAGCAAGGCAGCCTGACCCCTTCTGTATCTGCTACCTGGATTAGCAGAGGATTACCTGGCCTCCCTGGGACTGTACATGAGAGCTGGGCACATGTTATTCCTTGGGAGCTGGAGCAGCCAGCTGACTGCTTAGGAGCTGGGCATCAGCATCTGTTGCAAGTGGCATTGTTGACCATCAGGTGGGAATCAGGCAAGCAGACAGGGTTTCCAGTGGACAGGCAGGATACACAGCAGGAGAGCCACCTATTGCAGGACTTTCAGCTGTCAGGCAGGGGCTACTAATGGATGTCAACTATTCTGTTTGGAAGCACAGTGATGGGGACTAAAAACTGGGCAGTAATGTTCCAAGCTGCTAAGTCTACCTCTTTATAGGCTGTCAAGTCCACAGCTGCCCCATCTGTACTGTCTCCACTACAGGCCCACTCTGCAAGTGAAAGTAAGGGAAAGAGATGAAGGAAGGGTGGAGGGAGGAGAGAGGAGCGAGCCAGCAGGTTTCCATCCTTTACTGGGCCTCATGTTATAAGCAAGCAGCATGGGAGAATGTTTCTCAAGGGGTGTTTGCCAGTTGTTTAGATCAACCTTCCCCTTAGCACCAACCACAGTCATTAATGCTTGTGCTTTGGATCAATCACAGCTTTGCACCTTAGCACCAATCACCTTCCCTTCACTCTGGGAAGTGCTGCCTCTTTGGTCAAGGAGGAAATGGTTCATCTAGGGTTGCAGTTATAGCTAGGCAGACACAAACTGTTTCAAACAGCCCTGGCAAGAGCCAGGTGAGCAGATGAGGTCTTTACGATGGTTTGAAGAGGTCATAGGGAGTTTGGGTTAGTTGGTGTTGGTGTAAGGGTGGCAGCACTGACCATCACACATTACAGTAGTCCTTTACTTAAGCCACCCCAGGAACGAAGTGAGAACCCAACACCTGCTGACTAGAGTCCAGCTGTCCTTTCCCCAACACCATTGCTTACCAACAGGATCATGAGCAGCATGTACTTGCCCTATGAACATAAGAACCACTAACAACAGTTTCAAGACATTTTAACCACGCTTCCACAATTCTCCACAGCTCTCCAGGTGCCCAAAGAGTGCCAGGTACTGCCATCTGTCTCACACCTTGGCTAGGGCCTGCTATGACTTCTCCACCTATCATAGTCTTTTGTTGTTCTGAGTGGATTCTTCAGTGGTTCTGATTTTGGGGGGAAACACCCCCTGGCCAAGGCCCATAGTCATTCTGTCCCTAGAACCTCCTGGGAAAGTCACTGGGGAGGGAAGAATGGGCTGACATGGGCAAGCAGCCAACAGGTAGAGGGAATTCCCACCTCCATCACTTCTTGCCGCCAGGACCTGAGACACTACCACAGAACCTGTAATGCATTATCAGGGCACCTGCCGCTCACTAGCATCCCAGCACGGACTGGCTGGTCTACTTCAACATTTACTCTTATTTCTTGTCTTTCCCTTTGCTCCAACATGCAGTTAGGTAGCTGTTTGTCCTTCTTGCCTTTCCTCCTCATCCCCACCCCCTCCACCATGAGTAAGTTCCATGTGAAGACCACATCTGCTCCATCCCCTCTAATAGCCAACATGGGGATGGGATAAGGGGCTTTTTTCTCTACATCACTGGTCCTCCTGGTCCTTGGTTCTTTCCACTGTCCTGGCCTGCAAGTCTTCTTCACCCCATTTCCCTAAGCCATCTCACCCATATGCAGAGGTTCAATTAGTCTACTTGCTATCTTTGCCCCATTGTCTTAAAGCCATCTCAGATCCCCAGATCTCAAGACAAGTGGCATTTTATGGAATTCTGGTGGCAGAGATTCTCTGAGGTGGACTTTCTCCCCACAGAATATGAATGTTACACTAGAAGTGTCAGCTTGATTTGTAACTTTATTACATGGAGAGAAAGACCCTTCTCCAACAAAACACAGCAGTCTGCACTTTCCCGGAATCTTGTAGTCCATATTCCTAGGTGAGAACGGATCAATGGACCCTCTTAGGTACCTTCTGTTAAATCACATGGCCTATTTAGGCTTAGAAACAAATATTTAAAAAAAAAAAATCAAATTAGCCAGAGAAGAAAGTTATCTCCTATTTCTGAGCACATACATACTTGTACATCTTAGTAGAGCACTGTGCTTATTTATGGTGGAGGGCACAGCAATGGAGAAGCAAAAGCAAGATGACCAGCCACAAAGCTCCTGAGCTTAGGGCAGTAGTCATTTGTATCTCTGATCGAGAAGCCAGGCTGAATTATGGTAGTGAACTTCAGTTTAAAAATGCCAGAAAGTAGAGTTCAAGTCTCTGTGTGCCCATGTGTCAGGTCTTCTCTTTACAAGTTATTGTGAGGGCTGAATGAGACTCTATCCAGGAAGCCCCGAGAATGTGGCTATACATTACAGATAACGCTTTGAGAAGGGCTGCTCTCAGTTGCTGCCCTTTCTCTCCCCAGAGGTTACATATTACAGGAAAGACTAACTAGCAAGGAACTGGTTCTGTTGACCCCCTACTACAGTTGGTCTATGGTGGCAAGGAGGCATTTGTCTTTGGGGTGTATTCTTAGGATTCTCGTTGCAAAGCCTTCATGGAGAATCCTACATGCCCCTCTCATTCTTCTCTGTGTGCTGGAGCCTCATCACCACTCAACATAGCACATTCATCATCTTCTCCTCCCTATCCATCCTCCTTCCCTGCGCTTTCTTAACTATGCACTCAAGTTCACTTCTGAGCTAGGTATGTGAAGAAACCAGTGCACACCACCCGATTTGCCAAAGACATTTCAGATAGGTACTATCACACTGTGTGTGAAACTCAGAATCCACAGGTTAGACTACTCCCAATGCCCCAAAGATACCATAATATGACCAAAAAAAAAAAAAAAAAAAAAGGGGGGGGTTTTAAAGGGCTGGAGAGATGGCTCAGCGGTTAAGAGCACTGACTGCTCTTCCAGAGGTCATGAGTTCAAATCCCAGCAACCACATTGTGGCTCACAACCATCTGTAATAGGATCTGATGCCCTCTTCTGGTGTGTCTGAAGACAGCTACATTGTACTCACATATAATAAATAAATCTTTGGGCCAGAGTGAGCAGGGCCAGAGCGAGTGTGGCCAGATCGAGCAAGCAGAGGTCCTAAGTTCAATTCCCAGCAACCATCTGTACAGCTACAGTGTACTCATATACATAAATAAATCTTTAAAAAAATGGATTTTAAATTCAGTTCTGACTCTGTGCAATAATGATGATATTGGCAATAAGACACACTAATAACATGAACTCACCTTTTCTGAGACCACCCTTTAAAAGTAACAATTGGTCTACATTCCGAACAACTAATGCTACTAAAGATCAAGAGAAAAGAAAGCATAGCTCACAACTACCAGGGTAAGAGTATGATTCCCCTGCCCTTCACATCTTCCAGAGCACGTGCTTCAGGCGCCAGGCAGAGGCAAACTGAGGTGAGAGTACTCTTAACTGTAAGTCATTAAAGAAAGAAAGCAGGGTCAGTTTTGCCAATTTTATTGAACCAATAAAATTCCTACCAATAACAATGAAATAAATTCTGCAGGTATAAACGTGATACAGTTTAACAAAACCCATTGTTCTGTACCTATAAATAGATTTTCAAAATGTCATAGAAAGTGCAGTTATGAATTGTTAACAGGTTAATATACAGCTCCTTTATTTCAGATGTGTTTGTCTTGATTCACTAACAGTTCCTTCTTCATCTGTTCAAATAATATTACCCATCCCTCATAAAACAAAATGACAGCAGCAGAACGAGAAGAGAGGCATTAATCCACTACAGAATCACACGAGCTGGCCCATCTGGGTCAGCTTTAGTCAAACTGCCAAACCAGCAACATAACAACAAAAATCAAGCCTACTTATACATACAAGAAGCTCTCATGGGTTCTGTCATCTTCATAACTGCTGATGCATGTGGAGGGCATTATGGGTAACCACCATAGCCTACATTTACAGCAGGGTCTGCGTTGCTAGAACAAGGGTGAAGTGGCTGTTGATAAAGCTTGCTATTCTCAGAGTTGGACCTATAAAAAGTAGGCTGCCACCTGACAGTGAACTTGTGGACCCTAAACTGCATCAATAGTCTACTGGGGAAAAGTTTATCCTAACTTAAAACCATACATAATGAAGAGACGTGTGTGTGTGTGAGTGTGCTGTGTGTGTGCGCGTGCGTGTGTGTGTGTGTGTGTGTGTGTGTGTGCGCGTGTGTGTGTGTGTGTAGCAGTCTTCAAGATCATCCATCTTACATGAGTCCAAAGTCACGTGCTTCATAAGGAAATTTACAGCAACAAAGCATGGGGACTAGGAAGGGGATACATCACAGCTTCTGATTACATTGAATATAAAGTACCAAGGAACGCAAGGGTAACTCCGTATTAATACTGATGAGTTAAGAACGAGAACAGGTGCTTCACAGCATGCTACATACATCACTCACAACTTAAGGAGACGACGTCTACATGAGAAAGCCACGAAGTTGGCATCTGACTCGTGCAGCTCAGCTACGGTCTTCATGTGTACATTCATTATGCAGCTGCCCTGCACATCAGGATTCAGAAAGGCTTTCAAGTTCAACTCCTATTTCATAAGTTAAAAGCTACATCCAGTTCTTCCAAGATGAGGAACGTTTCTTTCAGATTTGCAGGAGCTAAGCCAAGTGGCAAGGACATGTTTCCAAGGTGACCTGACAGGGTTCTTGTTTACCTTGACCAGACTGTGTGTGTGTGCCTATTCAATTAGTATAAAGAAGATGCCCAACTGGTATGGGATTTGCTTCCAATGTCCATCTTGTTTTGGGTAAAAAGAGTAAATGCGAAGAGAAAGAGGAAGGAAAAAGCCCACTTTCTCTCCTGCAGGGACATCCAAATGCAAACGAAATGTCTGCAGTAGATGTACAGTCATGTGATCACCATCCTTGATGCTCAGGGACCATTAAGCTCAGGCTCTATTCTGGGAAACCAGTGAGAGTCAGGAAAGAGATGGTCTCTGCTTTATAAAAGAAAGATCCTTGGCCACCCAGCTGATACATTTCCTTCATTCTACTTTTTGTTCTTTTACAGACTGGGAGAGCCAGTTAAAGTTTGTAAAGATCAATTAAGAAATCTGGTTTCTTCTGGATATTATGTGTACATTTAACTCAGTGGTACCTGTAAGCAACATTTTAATACTAAAGACCATAGACTCTCTCTAACATTCTTTATGTAAAAATGATACATTCATCTTAAGAGGTTATTTTGAGTAAGAAATAGACGATTTTAGCAAAATTTTTCATACTAAAATTATATTTGTCCTATTTCCATTTCTAATGTTTGGGGTCCTAGGAACTCTGGGGTGCCCCTCCTGTAAGCTGCTTCGGGGTCCTAGGAACTCTGGGGTGCCCTCCTATAAGCTGCTTTACAGCACAGGCCGGGTTCCTCAAGGCTTTCCACATGCACTCAGAAGCTGACACTCCTTTACCTTTCCAATTCTGGCCTTCATGGCGGTGTGGTACTAATTTAGTTAAAGCTAAATGAACACCTCATGATGATGGGCACCAATCCACTGACCAAGTAGACACCTGCTTCGCTCTTGGGTCTTTAAATGCATTAATTGGGCATTGTCAGGTTGGAGTGCTCATGCCTGGGATGGACACATCTGAAGACATTAGAGATCTCAGATCTACACTCCCAAACAGGGGCAGGCTAGCCAGCCATCTACACATGAATGTGTATCTCCTGTTTGGAGCCTGGCTGGAGGGGAGAAACTGCATTCCTGCCTCAGTACAACATTCTCTTCCTTAATGACACTATCTGGACATAAGGGAAGAGCAGCCATGGGGAATCGAGACACAAGCCAACACAAGGTAAGTTTTCTCCCATTGGGAACAGGGAGGGTTGGGGTTAGAAGCTTAATTACGTCAAATTCAGATGTATCCAGTTTTTTGGGATTTTTTTTTATCTCCATTATACATCAAATAGGCTATAATATGATCTAATCTGACCTCCTAAACACCTTTCATTAGATGTCCTCTATGAGAAATGTGTTTTAAGGCCCCCAAACCACCAATGAAACTGTTGTCTAAAACACTACCTCATTTGTCTGCCAGGAATCTCCTGTCCCACTGAAGAGTTATAGGTTAATCTGGACTGTTGGGGGAATTTTAACTCTACATTCAAGTGACTGGGTCTATCACCAGTATTTAACCATCTAATATAGACCAAGTTAGGCTAGCAATTCATCACTCTGAGTTTCTGCTAAATGTTAAATTCTGCATGGTAGAAATAGTTCAATTTCTGTATCATGTATAAATATAAAGGTTTCTACTTTGATAGATAGAAGGCAAAGGTTTTATGGTTTATTTAAAATATGGACTAGTATTACTGAACAGCAGAGAATGAACCCATGACAAGGCTGGGTGCTCTGAGTTTATAGGCTCTTTGGGGATGAGGTAGAGGACAGCAAGATATTTTGGCAGCTGGGAAGATGGTATAGACAGCAGGGGGTGGACAGGACATATTTGATGCTGTGATAGATCTGGTAACAGAGATGGACAGTGGAGAGACTTGAAGGGAGTTGAGGAAAGACATGTTTTTAATGATGGGGGGAAATGTACTCAGAAAGACACATCATACTGGTGATGATTAGCAGGAGGCTGGTAATGTGCAATTGTGACCCATTAAGACCCAGACAGACTTGGGGAGGGGAGGAATGTGAGCAGTGGCTGAGGCACTTGGAGGAAGAGGAAGGCAGGAAAGGTTGGACACAGGCTGGTAGGAGCTTCCACCTTTATAGCAGTTACATTTGCCAAGGACAGCCAGAGTCTCAGCTCTGGGTTCCGGGGGTTCTTCCTCACACTCAGCCTGGATGCACAGATCCACTCCAGGCCACTTCGCCTTTTCTGTTCTTGGTCTTACCTAAGCAGCTGGTGTTTTTGACAGGGTTAGATTAGGAGTGAGATAAGCTGCAGATAGATGCATGGGGTTAAAGCTCTGTGGACTGACAGGATACATTCATGTAATGGCTTGCTCTGAGTCTGCATCTGCGTCTCCACTGAGAGCAGTGCAGAGTGCCAGACACCTAGAAAGGGTTCCTGATGCATGGGCACATAGCTTACAGTGCCCTCCCCATGGAGGAGCTACCTTTCCACTTGCTGGTGAGGTACCACTAAGAATGCTTACTTGGATCATCTTGCAAGTTTTTTCATTCCACACAAGACGGTCCTTTTCACAGAGAATGAGAGCAGTGATTTAGAGTTGTCCTTAAAACACAACACAAAGTAAAAACCTCATTTGCCTGTCGCAGCACACACCGTTTTTATGGCTCATATGGAATTTGTTCTGTTTTCCTTGTCTTTGAGTTTAAAGGAGCCTTACTATCGTATAGCATGCACTTGCCACAGGAACTCATGACTTTTGAGTAATAACCTATAACTGTTTATTCATAAATTTACTTTGGTGTGGCATAAAGTCTAGGATTTTGGATTAGTGAAACCTTCTGAGGTGCGGGTGGAAGCGTTTCCCTGGATGATATCCATTAGATCTTAGAATTATTAAAATCTTTAGGAGACATGACACAAACAAAATAGGGCTCTGGTTCAAATTTCACATGACCTTTATATAAATCTTACTTGGGTTTTCTCTTTAAAAATAGCCCTATACAGCTGTGCTATTATTGGGTTTAAAACTGGTTCAAAAGGCCAAGATTTGGTGTTAGCGACCCTCTGATTTACAGAGCACCCTACAGGGTGGCAAATTATTCCTTGGACTGAGACAAGGAATATTTTTAAAAGTGGTCTCATCTCAAAAGCCTTCCCCCTTTGAGTATCACCAGTCTTCCTGAGGAAATCTGGCCTGAGAAATCACTTCTTAGGTAGGCTGCAGCATTCTGGCCACTCCCACAGACAAGTGGGCATGCCCACTTTCACATGTAAGGGTACTTACATATTTATTTCTGTCTCTTTTTTAGTTTTTGAAACAGGGTATCACTATGTAGCTCAGGCTGGCTTTGAACTTACTATGTACCCCAGGCTGTCCTCAAAACCACCATCTTCTTGCTTCAGGCTTCCAAGTACTGGGATTATAGGTATGTGCCACCACGCCTGACTTCCTAGATGTTTTTGATAGTCATCTGAGAAATTAGGAACTAGCATAGATGCTGGCAAATGTGAGATTCCAAACTGAACTGTCATGGGTTACAGGCTGATTTTAACACACAGAGCAGGGAGTTGAGGGCGTCACAATCAGACGTGCTTTTCACACACTTGCACACTTATGTTTGGCACAGTGTGAGCCCCGAGTGCAGCTCAGCTTATAATAGGCTCTGTTATTATACCGACTGATTCAGGTAGCTCCTTTTAAAAATATCACATTTATGTATAAAAAGCTACACTATAAATTACTACATCGTAAATTCAATACTCTGAAAAAAAAAATATGCCACCCTGGAAATCCGCATCAGAATTTCAAGTTTGCACTGGATAAAGAGGGTTGACAGCAAATTCTCACAACAGCATGCACACCGGGAATGCTGTATCTGCTGATGCATGGAGGTGGGGCTGCCTTCACAAATCAACTTTTTGAGGCTGGTTCACTGAGGTTCATAAATACATTGCTGTGTTTTTATGCACTTATTCTCCTGATTATTGACTGGTCCTGATGAACTAAAACGAAGCTTTTCTAGGAGAGAAATCTATTGAAGGCACTAATGATTTCCAGAGCCCAATCTCTACTGATATTTCTGGGGCAACACAAAAACCAAAGCCAAAAAGTAAGTGGTCACTGTATTTAACCCTTGTTTTTCCCCTTTTGGTCTAAAGCTTATTCAGGGTTTAGTGAGAATTCCTCCTCTTAGTCAGTACATAAAAACTATTTCCATCTGCCATTCAGTTCACCTCCACAAAATATGGGGCTATGAAGTGGAACTGTTTCTAACACTTACTTTTAAAAAGTAATAATAAAGTCTACCCTAAATGAAAGTCTTAGCATGGGAAGTCATCCCTGTGTGCTTCTCCAGCCTTCTAAATACTTCCTTGTAGTTCAGGTGATCTAAAGAAGGTGAGCACACAGTCCACACACCCAACAGGACACAAGAAACCTGGCACAGGCTCTCTGAAGTCTCTTTAAAGAAACCACCCTGTCTTCAAAACCTTTTCCTCACATGGAGGATTTTAAACAAGATCCTGGAGTCTAAAACTACCTGTGCTGACAGGCCTACAACCATCTTTGTTTTCCTCTCCAGAACAAAATCTCAAGGAAAAGGAGCTAACATCCAGAAAAAGGTGGCAGATGGAAGGGGAACGCTGGCCCACAGGCCTTTCATAAGAGAAGTCACCCACATAAGAAGGAAACCCCAAATGAGCTCTCTGTGGGAGCTCCCTGGATGACTTACTGGGACAGACAGGGACAGTCTTGATTAGCATGGGTGTGAAGAACGCAGTCACCTTTCCTCAAGCAAAGGCCTTGGCCGGCTGGGTCCTCCAGGTGCTGGGCAGCTCTCTAGGCACTTCACTGGTTCGTTAACACAATGCAAATTAAAGCTATAAACACATAAGGTTGTGCTCTCTGAAGATAGTCTAATCAAAAAACAAACTGATGCAAAAATGTGAGGTTTTGGCTGTTTTTTTTCCTCCCCTATGACAAAGCTGTGGCTTTGTTTTGTTTTGCTTTGTTTTAACCTAGTCGCCCAAACAGATTTTTCTGGGGAAAGAATGCTTTGGCATGTTCAGCCCCAGCAAGATGAAACTGCAAACACCTAGCACAGTAAAGAACTGTGAAGGTAGTGTCTTCATGGCTCTGTTTAGAAGGACACTTCTGCAGTGACATGGTGGGGAAGCCGAGCTGACTTCTAAAAACACTGCACTGTTTTGTTGTTGCTCAATCACATTAATGCACAGAAACACAATTTTTACCTTTGAATAACAAATTACTTAAGGTATTATAAGAGAAAATCAAGTAAAATAATTTCCAAAAGTGTAACAGGAAGAATTAGGGGTCTATTAACTAACCATCCTTAACTCTAAGAAAAGGAGAATGTGCAAAGAAACATTTGGTCAGAGTTGTAGGTGTGAGCTTGTGTGTACCAAGTGTGGGAGCTGTAAGCAGCACTGTGGGCACCAGCTACTAGAGAGGACGAGGAACCACAGCCCAGGACTCGGGACTGCCTCAGTCCACTGCCTCACAGACAGCCGTGTGGGAAAACGGAGCCTCCGCTTTAGAAGACAAAGTAGCTGAACTTGGCATTTCAGTAGCATGCTATAGAATTCATCATAATTAATTTCACATTAAATTATGGATGATGTCTGTATCACATTTCACGTTATTGCCAATAGCAGTGTAAGAAAATCAGATAAACTAAAACAGAACCGTGCCTGAGATCTCCTGGGGACACGGCCGTGCCCGAGGTGCTTGGTTCAGCAGCACATGCTTTTCCCCAGACTCAGGACATGTGTGGGATTTTAGAGCGGGAGAGGACACCAATTCTTTGCTGAATGTTGATATCTGAAAAAGAACTGCTTGAGCGGATTGTAAGCATTTTCCTTATTTTTTTTTAAGTAAAGAAAAATAATACACATACATATGAACTTCAAAATATTGAAGTGAAGCATTAACAAACCAGTTCATGATTTATGGTCAGATCTGAAAATCCAACTCTTAACAACGTAAAGTAGTACTCGTCAGGGTTACTTTTGCAATCGTTAGCAACGTTAAGCATTGAGAAATATAAAACACACCATTGCACATGACAGCCAGAAAAAACAAAAAACAAAAAAAATCAAAACAAAACAAAGCAACTCTAACAACAAGAACAAAACAAAAATAAATCAAAAACAAAAACAAAAACAACAACCCCGACAGCTATACTTTGACACTAGAGAACCGAGTAACTGCTGAGGTGCGTCACAAACAAGTTCTGATGGGAGTCCCAGGTGAGAGGCCCTGATGCATGCTGACACCTTCTGTAGGTGCTTCAGGTCAGATGCCTAGTTATGGCTCGCAGAGCGTAAAGCAGCTCAGCCTGCATCCGTGCTTCCATCAGAAGCAGATTCACGTGGACCTGGAAACCAAACAGCGCTGGCTTAGTTACTACACAAAACCTGCAAACAGCCTAGATTAACAAGCTCTCCAGTGACCCTAAAGCGCCATTTGGTTTGTGAGTTATCTGATCTCTCCAGACACTCACCACGTGCAGAGTCTGGTAAGAGCACAGGGCACCTCTTGGGAAAACCACACCAGTGCACATTATAGTTGGAAGGCTGGTGTAAATACATTTACACTTTCTAGCCTGACTACAAGGGAATGTTACAGTACTGCGTTATCTTGATATCTTCCTATCACTGGGACATATCGTTGGGCATATTCTCCTGGTGAGAGTATACATACAATCTCTAGAAAGAAAGGAAAATCTATTGTGAATAAGAGCAGCCCAAAAAAGATACACCAAGACTAAAGATGAAGTAGGTAATCTGTATGACTAACTTTAAGACTAAAAATTATTAGAAATGGAGCCATAGCATACTTTGCCAAAGCCATGTGGATCACTGGGGACTGTTAGAAGCCCAGGATGACTTTCTTACCTCCAACTTGGACAGTGTATAAAGGAGCCTCTTAGATTTCACACTGAAAAGGTCTAGGACCTTAAGCCAGATTTGATGCTATAATGGTGATAAAGATTCTTAACACTTACTAATTTTAATTAAGCAATGATTTACATAGAACCCATCTGTAGATGCTCTTATGTAAGTTGTTACTTTGCCTCACAGGTCTTCACTATAATGACAAAACGCTACACTAAATGAGACATGTTTGTTCTAATAGTAACCTGGTGCCTAACTTCTAGGCTGGGTACAGTTCTATGAAGTACTGTTTCTTAGTGGGCTTTTACTAGGTAGGATGGTAGAGCTACTGGTATTTAGATCCAGTCTTTCAGAGGCTGATGCTAAAACAAATGTTACACACTGTACTGGCTAGTTTTTATGTCCACTTAACAAAGTAGGGTCACCTGGAAAGAAGGAATCTTAACTGAGGAAATGTCTTCACAGGACTGGTCTGTATGCAAGTCTGTAGGGCATGTTGGTTGATAACAGATGAGGGGTAGCCCAGCTCACTGTGGGTGGTCACCCTTGGGCAGATGGTCTTGGGTACTCTAAGAAAGCAGGCTGAGCAAGCCAGTATGCAGTGTTTTCCATGGCCTCTGAGTCAATTCTTTCTTCCGGGTTTCTGTCCAGACCTCCCTCACTGACGAAGTGTGAGTGGAGACATATAATAAGCCCTTTCCTCCCGTAGGTGCTTTTGGCCATGGTGTTTTATTATAGCAATTGAAACCTTGACTAAGACATACATCATGTTAGATGGAGCACACATCTAAACTTTAGTGAACAGTCAACATCCTTAGAATAAGAAAACATGACAAACAATAGCTACTTCAATGGTATCAACTTATTACCACAGCCTTCCCTGGTTCTTGATTAAAGCTGTCATGTTGAACAAGTGTCTCTGGGGTCTGCTTGGCAATGACACTGACCTTCTCTGAGTGAGTGAACTGACGCCAGTAGCTGTCATACATGCGCTTTGTGGTTCTCTCAGGGTAGCAGGTCACTGTCTTGATGTAAACCTTCAGGCTCCGTTCGAGTAACTGGTTAACTTCTCCATAGTCATAGTCATCATACCTGTGAGTGACAGCACTGATATGAAACCCAAGCTTCAATGCTCAGACCTTGCTATTCAATAATGTCATAAGCAAAGCTCATTACGTAAGCCATAGGGAAGCATTTGCCAGGTGCCTGGCATCTCATACACCCTTCTCTGGAAGTCTGTAGGAAACAGGAGGGGAAAAAAGTCTGCTCCTGCTTTCATAGAGCTTAAACTCTATTAAGGTATAAAGAGAAAAAAAAACCTACAAAGCAAACACATAGTTTGTAGGTGGTGATACTACTTAAAAATGTATTTGCAGCTGGGGAGGACAGGTCTGTGATTTTTAAACAAAGCAGGCAGGTGTTCTCTGAGAGAAACACTTTGGAAAATACTAGAAGATAGAAAATGAGCAAGTGTAAGGCCGGCCTGCAAAGGCTCCAGGTGGATGTTCTAGGCAGAAGGTGAAAATCTGAGTCTAACACACCATTATGAGTCAGGTGACAGTTCAGACTGATGGAGTAGAAAAACAGTCTCTAAAAGTCGAAATTCAGAGCCATGTGATCACATTTAGGGTTTAAGGCATTTTTTGATTTTTCTTTTTGCAATGATGGGAGACAAATCCCAGGCTGTAAACATAAAGACGACCGTTCCGGCTCCAGCTCCCTGGTGCCTTCAGGTCAAGAGTGTTAGCCCTGTCGTGTTCTTTATATAACATACTGAATTATGAGCGGATCTGCCAGGAACTCAGCTATCTCTCTATCTCTCTAATCTCTCTCTCTCTATCATTCATTTTCATGGTCATGTACACATGCAATGTGTGCGTGTGTGGAAGTCAGAGGTCAAAGATCAGTGCTGTTCTTCAGATTCTGTCCATATTAGTTTTTGAGATGATATCTCTTGCTGGGACCTGGGCTTGTCAATTAGATAAGTTTGCTAGCCAGTTAGCCCTAGGATCTAGTCCCTACCTCCCAAAGCTAGGATTACAAGTGTGTTCTTATGTAGGTGCTGGGGACTGAACTCAGGTCCCACTGTTCACAGGAACAGTGTTTATCAATGAGCCATCTCTGTAAGCCCCAGATTTATAACACTTTAAATGAAAAAAAAAAAAAACAAACCAAAAAAACCCTCTAAGACCAGGTAACATTTACCCTAGAAAGGTGTAGCCCCAAGCAGGCTAGAAAGAAAACAAATGCTTGAATTTCCACTCAGAAATGTATAAAGTTGTCTGCACAGTGAACATACCTGATTCCAAACATACAGTGAACATAGTTAAACAAAGCTCTGCGCAGCGTGGTCGTGTCAACATCCTCATGGGTGGCCATTGTGTTGTAGGTGAGATTGTAGACCATTCGAAACTTCTCATCCAGGAGATGTCCAATGTCAGAGTAAAGCCTGTTCACCAGTGAGAACCCATGATTTTCCCAGGTGTAGTCCTGGATGTAGAGAAAGTGTTCACTTACAAAATGGGCACTCTGTTAAATGCTATGTTTTTAATTTTTAGAATAGAATAAAACTATTGAAGAAAGTTATTGGGAGGTACTTCTAGCTCGGTTCTAGGACAGTAGCTTTACCAAGGGTGCCTCTCGTCAGGCTGTAGAGTGCAGAGCCAGGTTATTGTCTCATAGGGCTCAGTTTGGCATGTTTGTGATAAACTCTGGCCACCTCCTCTGGACAGACACTACGTACACCATACTTTATCTGAAAGGACCCAGAAGTTCTTGACTATTCCTATGTCACCAAACTGACTTGGGCATGAAGGAGTTTAAATTTAACTCCCTTTCCCACAGAGTCTATTGTACTGTGGAAGGCTGGTCCTGAAGCACAAACTACTGGTGTAGTCCTTTCTCAAAATGCCTTACTGTAAATGTCATTTTACTGTTTGATTTCTTCCCTGCCCCTCCAAAAATAGCACAAGCATATGTAACTCTCCTACACAATGCAGGCAAACTGAGCCAAGCATACAGTTTCCTTGTGACTGCTAAGGGTGAATATGTTGAAACTTTCATCTTCTATCAGGACATTAAATAGAATGAGTTGAGAAGTAGGTTAGAAACAGCTTTGCAGACACTATCAAACTGCCTCCTGGCTACTTTAGAGGACACTTATGTTTTAACAATTCTCCCTTGGAAGAAAAGAACTCTCTAGTTTCTCTAAGTTAAAAGCGCTGTGTACCTGGGCCCGGAATGTTGGCAAATGCTCTTCTCCTCGCCTGGCGAAGTCTTCATACCCAAAGCCTGGGTCTTCAATGTATCGAGAGACATCGGCTGCTACGATCACGTCATCTTCGAAATCTAATGGACAGTAAAGGCACTCAGGACACGTGCAGCGCTAAGACCAGGAGCCTGAACCCCAGTGTTGACCACATGGCTTATACTCACAAAGCACCTACCGATGAAGTTCTATGTACAATTTCCTTATCAGATATTAGGTATTAAGATTTCATTATAATTACGTAGGTGAAAAACCCAACTACACTGAAATATTTAAACAATAGTAGAAAAGATTAATGTGTCAGATTTACTAATTTTGAAATAGAAGTTCAACTCCTTGTTTTTTAGAATGATGTGTCTTTGTAATTATTCCTCCCCACCACCTGATTTCAACTACTGATTTTAACAGTGATTAAACAAGCTTTGGCTCTAGTCCATAAATGAACATATCATTCTCAAAATAAAAAAGTAGTTCCTATGCAAGGAATAAGTTCTTTGAAAATAATTTAATTAATGTTAAATTAATTCAGTCTTTAATCACTAATAAGTACTGGATAAAGTGAGCAAAAATACTATAGTATAATAAAAAACCTGTAATTCTTATCTGGGTAAAACTTTTAGACGTTTGACAAACAATTACTTAAATTCTACTGAAAGAATATATATGAATATTCTAATAAGACAAAGTCTCCCTTTTAATGTTCAGGTTGTAGCCACTGGTTAATGGGGATGCATGGGAAGAGCTGGGAAGAGCGAACTCCTATGCCACACAGTAAGTCCACGCACTGGACTCTAAGCCTGCATTACCTATGTCACACAATAAGAACACGCACTGGACTCTAAGCCTGCATTACCTATGTCACACAGTAAGTCCACGCACTGGACTCTAAGCCTGCATTACTCGGGCAGAGAAGAAACTGACATCTGCTGAGGACTTCCTGCGTGCCAGGTGGGATGCTGTACTCACAACAGCCACATTTTCTTTATTTCATTATAGTAAGAAGAAGAATCCACTTAAGAAATAGGTAACTGTCAGTCAGCCTTGATCTGAAGCTTTTCTTGTTCTTTTTTCTTTCTCAAGAGCTGGGCATCGACCCCAGGACCTTGTGCATACTAGGCAGGTACTCCACCCAGGAGCACGGTCCCCAGTGCCACGCAAAGCCTTTAAGTGGTTTTCCTCTATGGGAAATTGTGGGATTATCTGAAATCCAAACTCGCCACAGTGCAGACTCCATTCAAGTTACCATGGGGACGGCAATGGCACTTGTGAAGCATTAGCCCCTAACTCAGAGAGGTCAAGCTTTCTTTCGTCCACCCATCACACCATAACCATCGCTGTCAGAGAAGCCTACAGGTTTTGTAAGTTGCAAAGTAAAATCCAACTAAGAAAATCTGTGGTACTCAACTGTCAAGTTCTCCTAGCCCCTGTACCCTTGTGTCCCTGGATTCATTTGCAAATGCTGACACTGGACTTGACTGTCACAGTACTTCCTTTGCCTTTGATACCAGTTTTGTTTTGCTCATGTTTAATTTTAAGCTTTTAATTTCAAAATAAATAGTAACTAACATATAAAAGTGGGTCCCAGAAAAAACCTTATAACTTAGAAGCAGCAGAAGATAAGACTTGTTTTCTAAGTACTCTGTCCATGAAAGGGATGTATGATGGTCCCTCAACTACTTATATTTTACTACACTTGGGTTCCTCCAACGCTCATGTGGGAAAGGCTGGACCAAAGGCCCTGTAGGAGGCGGAGCCTCCTGTGAGATGTTTAGGTGGTTGGAGTTCCCTCAAAAGTTACTGCAGGACCTTGCTGTGTCTTCCTGGATTTGTGCTGCCACAGGCACAAAGCAATGGGGCAGCCAATCATAGGCTGATATCTAATAGGCCATGCAGTCACATGGCATTAGTTGTTTGTCTCAGTATTTGTAAGACTCACAGGGAATTGGTGCTATTCTTTCTAGAGTTATCTCGAAGAGTTAAATTACTACTCAGGTGATCAACAACTTAGAACTAATAGTGATGTTAATATTTAACATTAAACATCAAACAAACAAATATTTAAGTTTGTACTAAAAGGAAACACAATTTTAGACACATATAAACAACTTTCTGGGCTTTTGTTGTTGTTTTGTTTTTTTGAGACCTCTGTATGTGTGTGTGTGTGTGTGTGTGTGTGTGTATGATTTTCAATAGCTAAGTAGTAGTAATGTGAGACATGAAATACTCCATTGTAGTATTAGAGTGACCTTCTCATAAAGATAATATAAGCTAATACAAATAAACACAAAAATAAAAATAAAAAACAAGTGTGTGTTTTCTTCAGGATCAAAAGGTTCTTTAGAATCCTTTCTAAAAGAGTCTTTCCCTACATGCAATCTGGGAGCTTTATCATACTGATACTTTTTTTTTAAATAAGAAAAAATTGACTTCTACTTTCATTTTAAAATTGGTAAATCTACATAAAAAACAATTAGCCACTGTACAGGATGATTTTTCTATACTATCTTTCTACAGTTAGCAAATTTGGGACTGTGGATGGTTAATGGCAAAAATACTTAAACAATGGAACCACTGATATATATCTGTATTTATCTAAATCAGAATATAGAGGTGGAGAGATGGCTAAGTAGTTAGGAGCATTTGCTGCTATTTCAGAGGACCAGGGCTCAGTCTTAGCACCCATATGACATCACAACCTCAAACTCCAGTTCTTGGGGTTCCAGTGTCCTTGTCTGACTTCCTCCAGCACCAGGCACACATGTTATACATATAAACACCTAGACAGAGCACTAATACACATAAAATAAATCTAAAACTTTTACTTCAAATGATCAAGAGAATGGCAAAGGGCAGGCTGCTCTTCCTGGAGCTTCCTGAGTCACTGCTCTATGCTCCTTGACACATTAGCACACAGCACACAGGAGCACAACTATCAGAATATAAGACTGACTGATGTAGTTTCAAGAACAATGTGACTTACATGGCATCTTTGAGGGGTTCACATGTGTTTACATGCTGCTTAATAAGATTTACTATGTAATGTTTAGTGCCTTTAGAGAAAGAATTGGAATGTCACCTTATTATTCCAAAATTCCTTAAGAGTATAAGAAAATGCATTTTTACATTTATTTATGTAATTCTTTTGTATGTATGTGTATAGCTATGTGCATGCCATGAAGTATATATGGTGGGTAGCAGAAAACTTGTGGAAGTTCTTGCTTTTTACAATGTGGATCTCAAAACTGGTTTAATGGCAAGTACCATTTTGCTGACCTCAATTAACCGCTTTAAATATGTATTCAGACAGAGCAAGGACAAGTCTACAGATGAGTCTCAGACGACTAGAGATAGCTGTGTGCTGTGTAGCAACACTTGAGTCAAAGGCTGAGTGCTTGTATGGAGAGTGCTCCTCTCAGTGATCCTACTGCCTGTAACACTCCGGCCAACATACAGCAGTCTCAGGCATTTCACTTTTCAATCAACAGCCAATGGACAGATGGTGTGCACTGCCTGATGCACAGCACATACCACAATGCAGCACAAAGACAGAGCTACAGGTTTGTGTATTTACTATCTATGCAAGTGTGTAACTGTACACTAGCATGCCACACACTGTTCGTGTTCAGAAGCCACAGCACCCGGTCTCTGTGGGGGCACTGCATAGCGTTTGCACAACTGTAGGTTTCTAAGAATGGACCCCACTGTTGGTGAAGCAGGAGCACACTCCTCTTTATGTGTTTGTATGGAACATGCTAAAGGCGGGTACCTTGTGTCTCTGAACAACTCACCAAGAGAAAGGACAAACACACCTGAGTGAGGAAAGGAATGGAAAGTTTCTCCTGGGACCACAAAGAGACTTTCTTTCTTTTCCTTCTCAAAACGCGTGGTCATTTCTTCCCGAGAGGTCTCTTCATCTTCCCTGTCTTCCTGAAGCCTTTTCATCCTTTCCATTAAGGCTTCTAGCTCACCTAGCGAATCCACAATCTGGAGGGACAGAAGACAGTGTCGGTGCCTGACACTACAAATGCTCCCAGGAGCCCTCCCTCTGCAAAGCCACTGAGCATGGACAGAGGACAGTTATTCAGGCTGCAGCAGAGACTCTGATCAAATGGCATAACTATAACTGGCAGGCATATCTTAAATGTGGCTAGGGTGGACAAGACAGAGACAGAAGGTAGGTGAGCGACTCAGGGGCTAGGCATGGGGGAAGAGGACCTGGGATGGGAAGCCACAGAGTTGCTTTTTACACTGTAGTAACACCCTAAAATTTATTGTCAGCATCATACAACTATTTGGTTATACCTGTTTAATGGGCAAATGGGGTCATTAGGTTATTTACATTTTATTGAAGCTATTTTAGAAATATCCTGAATTTTTAACTCCATAGCAAGTAGATGATATACTCAAATATTTTCACATGTGTTAGACTGCTTCAGTCACAATTATAAAGTGCGTGTATATACATATGTATGTGTGTTAAAACATAGAATTCTAGTGTTTGGTACATAGCGAGCTGTAATTTACTGAAAACTGAAGCAGTTTCAGACTTTTTTCTTTCTGTCTCCTTAGTCACGCAGCAGTCCGCAGATGGACGGGCCACTCTGAGATCTGCTGCTCAAGCGTCTGGCATTACAGTCCTCTTTTTATTATTTCTAGCAATATCACTTTGATTAAGGTGCCAAGAAATGTGTACGAAATCCAAAGAAATCCAGCCAGATGTATACTAAGAGAGACCATAAAATTACTTAGGCAGTGAAGATATTTAAAAGGCCATTTCAGGAGAGAAAAATAAAGTTATTTTAATGATAAATTTCAGCATTTTTCACCATCAGTGGGAACATGAACTCTATAAATATGGTGTTTGTATTTAAAAAAGAAAACTCGTCTTCTTGGTTATAATGTCTTTAAAGTTCACATAGAGACCACAAGTGGGGTACCAGGAATCCCAGGATACAACTTAAAAGTTTGGGGTGGGTGGACAAGGTATTGTACAATGACAGTCTAGAATTACAAAAAAAAAAAAAAAAAAAAAAAAAAAAAAAAAAGTGGGCACTTTAGGTATTGATGAAACTTTGACCGTACTAAGGGAACTTTGCAAGCACATCCTATCTTGTCAAGTGACCTCTCTCTAGAGAAGCCATTCAGAAAACGAACCCCAAAGTTGCTGCCTGCCAGGGAGGCGTTCTCGATGCTGTTGTCATTGGCCAGGTCACACACACAGAAGCTGCTCACGGAGATTAGTCTGAACCCATTGGCGATTCCCGGGTCTCTCTCTGGATTGATGCCACTACCAAAAACAAAGCTGGCCAAAGCGTGATAGTGAGCCAAGAGGACCACGGCGTGCACTAGCTCAGGCAGGGACCAGTTATTTTCTCCAGTTTTGACAAGTTTCTGAAATGAGAACATGAGCCAAGGTCAACATGGAAGCCACAGTCTCACATGCTCAGTTCTAATCAAAGCAAACTAAAATTCTTTAAAAACGCATCACCCGTTAAAGGTAGACCTTTGATCACATAATGTAGCATGTAAGCTTCCAAAGCCTCACAACATAACTATGCTGTGGCACTGGCTATAACAGATACTTTGTTATGCAATGGTTCCTCTGCTTCTAGAGCACTTTCAAAACTCTATTTTAATAAGATATTAAGAGAATCAAGAAACATTAAAGTTGAAAGGGACTTAGACAATTTCTAGTAAAGCAACTCATCTTCAGGTGTGTTGGACACTGTTCCACAGTTTAACTGAGTGGCTGTGTGACGTGCCTCTAGATAGCTTCTGCCTCCCCATGCTACAGGACCAGGTATGACAGTACACTGGAATAAGAACTTGGGACATGTCAGCATACTTTTTCATATGCTATTTATTTGGCCTATAGCTAAGTGACAGAGCCAGAATTAAGCCCATTAAAAACAACAATGCTTTGTAACTTGGCTGTCAACTTGACTGTATCTAAAGTCAACAGTAAAGCCTGTCACTGCACCCCAGTGAGAGATTTTCTTAATTGGACTACTTGAAGACCTATCTTAAAATTGAGCAGGGTCCTGAATTATAAGAAAGTAGAAGAAAGCTAGCTGAGAAGTTAAAGTATATGTACGTATCCTGTCCTCCCTCTCTCTGCTCTTGAAGTATGGATATGGCCGTCGTTCAAACTCCTGTCCTGACTTCCTAGCAATCACGGATGGACTGCAACTTAGAACTGTAATTTACAATAAATCCTTTCTCCCATAGGTTGCTTTTTTGCAGGGTCACTTCCAAGGATAAATTTCATGAACACATTCCTTAGAGACTCCTTCCCATCAGGTCAATGTTCATTCATACAGGTAATGCTGTTCTTTTCTATATTTAAAAAAAAAAAAATCATCTTTGCACAGCCACAGATGTAGACATATACTTTTCCTCTGCTCAAATCTGTTACATTGGCATGTTCATATTTTATGAGGTTATACTGTTATACTAACTGTAAAACACAGGTATAGTGTACGCTGCATCTAGCTGCTTCATTTCTGAGTTGATGCGGAATTGTTCCTCCCTGGCTCCCCCCCCCCCCGCCCCGCTCCCCGCCCAGGTATTTGTTACAATGAGTAGCTTCTGCATGCTATAGCTTCTTCTAAACCCTAAAGTGGTCTTCATCATCACCACCTGCCTTTGACATGCTGGCTGGTCCTATCCTGTGCACAGGCCTCTTTTCTCAGACAGTTTTAAGACCTGGATGGATGATTTGTTCTTTCAACTTGACTTTCCCTAATTTGTACTACCTGATTTCCTTCCTTTTTTCCTGTCCCTCACTCCATTTTTCCTTAGGGTCTCATCATATAGCCCAGGCTGGCCTGGCTTGTAATGTAGTCAAGAATGACTTTGAACTGCTAGTCCTCCCAACTTCATTTCCAAGTGCTAGAATTAAGAAAGAGTGCCTGAAAACTGAAAAAGGGAATTTAAGTGAGCTGCAGCCAAGACTGAAGAAACTGAGATGGAGACAACTCGGAGTCTGTCCCGCATGGATAGAAGCTCTAGGTTTACCTCTGAGCAGGTCCAGAAGCTAAGAGAGCACTTCGAGAAAGAACCCATCCCAAAGGAGGAAACTCTGGAGGCCCTGGCTGATGTGCTCAAACTGACGAAAGGAGAAATCAAGTCCTGGTACTTCCAGAGATGGTGTGATATGATGTGGAACAGGCAGTCTTTATCTAAGAGCTACAAGAAACTGATCTGGTGCCACTGTATATCAAGAAGGACCATCAGGCAGAACAACTTCAAGGAGTCCCTCTCAAAATGATCCTGGACTCCCTGAAGCTTTGGAAGCCTTGAAGAGTCTCACAATCTCTTCTGGATACCAAAACAGAGATGGCAAGTCGCAGAATTTCTGACTTTACAACTTCCTTGTTGGGGCAGGGAGCTGTTGGGATTTATGTCTCTGGAAGATACATTAATAAAGCTTGCATTCATAGAAACTAAAAAGAAAAAAAAAAAAAAAAGAAAGAGTGCCACTGTGCCTGCCTTTCCAATTGAATGTCGACTCTCCTCTTCATCCTGAGTGAGACACCTTACCCCTTGGTAACTGGCACTACCATGTACAAGTCATAACCCTGTTTTCTGTGACACTCATGCCAGAAGAGCAAACCCATTTGCTACCATCTTTATACCCTTCTCAGTCTCACACGGCACAATCTTAAAGCACTGACAGAGACCAGTTTTCAGTGACATGCTCCGACTGTCCTGCTGGACGGCACTATTTGTAATCAATCTACCCAGTGTGATGGAATATACTCATAATAAGACTTGGCACAAGTCATATTACACCATATGTACTTTCAACAGTAACAGTTGGGCCCAAGTCTACAGCATGTGTTCATAAAGACACTTGTAAAATAGAATTTAGACACAATATACAGATGCAGTATAATACTAATAAAATATACAAATACAGAAACCTAAAAAGAATACAAATGCTTAGAAGCTTATCTCATGTTTTCTGCGGGGTAGTGTAACTTAGGAGATCATGGATTTCTAAGGGGGAAATAGAGATTCTGTGATGGAGCCTTTTCTGGCTCGTACCAGATGATCTGATTCTTTTCAGATCCCACCAATCACCATCCACAAACCCCTACACTTTGGTTTCCTGTAGCTGACAGTCTTTCAACACACATGACTGCGGGCTCCTCTCTATGAAACTGCTCTGTGACAGGAAACAACTCGCCTCATTTTGAAAACTTCTCCTTGTTCTTAGACCTAGCTCAAATAGCAATTTTAAAAGAAAATTTCACATGGCCACTGTGCCTCTCTGGCCTCTGCAAACACTTGCAATCACATGCCCAGTACACCAAGGCGGTGGTGGTACATCCCTTTAATCTCAGCACTTTGGAAGCAGATGCAGGTGGTTCTCTGAGTTCGAGGACAGCCTGGTCTACAATAGTGAGTTCTGGGCCAGCCAAGACTACATAGAGAAACTCTTACCTTGAAAAACAAAACAAAACAAAATTAAAAAAAAAAAACAAAAACAATCAAAAAAGCTCTCCAAACCATCATTTGAGATCCCAGCCTGCTTATCCACAACTCATGAGCGACCCCACTATATCCTGTTATGTCTCTCTGCCCCTGAAATCCAAACATATTCAAGACTAGGTTCTCATCTTTTCAGCCCACTAAAGATTCCGGTACAAAGTGATTATGACATGACAGGAGAATAATTATCAATTTTCTGATCTAACTAACACACCATGGAATCACAACGCAGATCTAGAACAGTGCTGTGCTTCACAGAGTCCAAAGTCATCAAAATCTAATATTTAAATTAAAAAAAAAAAAAGACACAGATTGCTTGGTTAGAAACTGGGTAAAAAAAATGTAGTCCACTAAGGTGATTTTTAAATGACATTTCTATGTATTATGTATTATCACAATACATATGCATTTATAAGTAACTACACATCTGACATGGAGATGAGAGCCCCTGCTCAACAGAAGGGCTGCTGAGCACTGCTGGTCAACACTGGCCTCTAACAGGAACACTTGGCAAAGGATCAAATGGTCAAAGGTCATATTCACAGCTCTGCTTTTTTATCTCTGGCCAGTAATTCTCATACTAGCTGGAAAATCATTTTTTATTTGCAAAACCATTTCTTTATGAATCTTAAAACTAGCAAAGGATTTAGAACACTTTATGGAATTTACTAACTAAAGGGCACATATTGCTGACACTAGTGGCAAGAAGCCAGGCATCCATGATGCTAGTAGACTTGACTTATCAACTCCTTGATAACGGAAACCAGCTTTGCTCACAGCACAAGTTCAGGCCAGTGGGTGATTCCTTATGGACGGTGAGTTTTCATCTGCACTTAAATGAAACCCACCAAATTTCTAATCATCTTTTATGAATGTATTATAGCATTTATTATTTTTCAAGTTTCTATATATAAGTATTTAAAATTGAGTCTATATACATACATACTCATATACATATATATATGTGCATGTAATAACAATGAAAAAAGAGGCTGTGAATTTGAAAGAGAGAAAGGAGGTATATGAGAGGGTTCGGATGGAAAGGGGGAAGGGAGAAAGGTTCAAATCTCAAAAATAAAAATTAAAAGTATCACACAAAACAAAACCCCACAAACTCTCAAGCACACCTTAGAACCTGTGTAGAAATCCCCAGTACCTGAATGTGCTCTTTTGTGATCAGCCAGGGCCGGTGTGCCAGCAGCTTGTTAATTTCATTAAGATTTCTCAGTCTTTGTGGTACATATTCCAAGCCATTGAGCCACTCAGCAATCCCTCCAGTCTTTAAAAATTCATCCACATGCATGTTTATTAGGTAGGAGCACTGGTGTCTGGCTGCAGCCTAGAACACAGAAACAAGTCTCCTGAGAACAGTCATGAGCAGCTCTTTCCACAAAGGGGTAATTTAGATGGAGTCATTATTAGTAATCAGTAACTCCTTTCTCACAACACAAGATTCTCCTTCTTCAAAAATGTTAACCAGATTGTTGCTACGGAAACTTCAGTCAATACGTGAGACTGATTTGCAGTTTTAAAAGCAAATACTTATCATACAAAACCAACAACTCCTCTTGAGTTTGTGTAGACAGACCTGGAACTAGCCTAGTTATTTTTAGGAAATACACAGGCACCTCATAAGTCTGCTATGGGGAAGATGCAGTGTGTTCTATTTAAAAGTCAGGAACTCCTTAGTAATGTATATCCTAACAATTCAGAACTCATGCTTGTGGAGAAGCCATATCTGACCTCAGAATCCTGCTCAGATGCGGACATCACTGACCTTCCTTATACAGTCAATGTCATCTGGGTGCTGTTGATGGGACCATCATGCTAAGCACTCCTGTCCTCTCTTCTGTGGCTACTTTTTGTAAAATCACCCCGTTTTATTCTTTCAACTCCGTCTCAATGCTCTGTCTCAGTTGAGCAAGCACTCCCCATCTGCTTTCAGCCTGCCATTGAAAATGTCTGCTAAAAATGAGAATATTCCTCAGGTTCATGTCAGAACGTATCCTAAGTCCAGAGTAGCTCGACTGGCTTGGGCAGCCAGGTTGCCATCTTTAGGCTGCCATCTTTATGACGTCTCCAACCACTCAGACCCATGGGCTCATGCCCTCCTCCTCCTCCTCCCCAGGAGCTGTCCAAGTAGAGCAAAGCTCAGCTCAAGCATCTCCATCACAGCCTCCTCCCTGGCCCCAGACTAATTAGCCACCTAATGAAGACCTGTCACTAATGATAACTGGTACTTTTCTCCTACCCCACACCAGCGATTGCCTTCATGGATAAGATGACTAAGAAATGGCACAAGCAGCTTATGCAAAAGACTGCAAGAACAACAGCAAGACTGGCTGGAGATTATTCTGGACCCAATAACCATCTTTAATCATAAGAAACTTAATATGAAAAAATGATTCATTCTATTGAAGGTTAAAGGAGAAACACTCAGTAGATTAAGTGTCTTAAAGCACTCTGAATGTACCTACGGAATTCCTGAGGCTTCTTCACTTATGCCTTCTGTAACTACACTCAGCTTTACACACATGCACACACACACATACTCACATACACACACATACACACATGTATATAAAATATATATGTGCACACATAACATCTCTATACATGTGCACATTCACATACATTTGCACAAACATATATACATGCACATATATACACCTCTCATATATATACACAAACATATATGCATACTCATCTTACACAAACACACTCACACACACACACATACTCCCCAAAACATATACATCTCTCACACACATACTTACTCAGACCCTATGCTAAAGACACACCTTAGAAGGGACACAGAATATGTGGAAGCTAGTTCATGACAGCAGGGAATTGTGGGAAGCAAGTACCTACCATGATGGCAATGTAGTGCCTGTCTGGGAGGGGAAGGGGCCCATCCATACGAAGCATGTAGAACTGGCTCCGCAAGAAAGATTCCAGGTACTGAGTGTGCAAGCTCATCACCTGTGTGATGTTGTCCAGGCGACCAGACGTAGAGTACTCTTCCACAAGAAAGTTTGTTCGTTCATCCGCCGTATTTGCTTGGACAACCTTACAACCAAGAAACAAAGAATTCGGTGAACACTGTGATTGTAAAGACAGCTTTGGTTTACATGGACTTTGCCTGTACTGAAGAAATACATATTCATTTGATGCTAACAGATACTGCAATTATGCAGTTGCTCATACTAGAAGCAGACATTTAAAAAGAGAAAGTACCATTCAGTTTTGGCTTTGGTACCACAATTTATTAAACAACAAATGTTAAGTTATCAAACATTAAACACACAGTATGAAGCTGAGGAAAGCAGTCTCCATCTGTCTTTGCAGCGAGCATGCAGACTTCAGAGCGGGCTTGCTTGGCCATTGTCACACAAGCGTGTAGCAAGGCGAATCCGGCAGCACTGGGTCACATGCATTTGCAGCCCACTCTCATCAAATGACAAGGAACATTAATTGCATTATTTTGGATAAATATCTGATCCTTTGTTGTTTTTGCTAGTCAACATTTTTAAAAAGTTTTGTGAAATCATTTTAGAGATTCAGGAACATATGATGACTTGTGTTGAAAATTAATAAAGACATGAGATCCTGCTATTGCAAGTTTAAGCCTATCATAGTAATTACTAAAAATAAGACATGAAAATTGGACTTACATCCTTCATCTAGGGACCAAAGAACTTTCTCAAAATAGAATAAACAACATGTAGCCTTATACACCATGCCAGCGTGGCATCACACAACAAGTCGGTGGGTCGGTGTGAGGACACTGCTAACAACTGTGGGAAGGAAGAGCCAGCTCTGTGGGAAGGGATGTGTGTACACAAAGCACAACTCCATTGCTGTCTTGTGTCCCACTTGCAGAAGATGAACATGCTCCTCAGTTTAGAGATAAGGAAGCAGGTTCTGGATTTAACTCAACTTTGTGCATCTAGTTAATAGCAAACTGGTTTTGATAAGATCTCATGAAGTCCAAAGGTTTGATCCTTTAAAGACTGATGCTATAGTCAGGAAAGTCCTCAGAGCTGGCTTCTCAGTTCCTGCTACCCCAGGGAAGTATAAATTATACAAAGGAACTGCTTATGGAGAAAGACTTAATCTTAAATGGAGTGTGTCTAAAAGTGAGAAATTCGTTATCCTGGCATAAACACAAAAGGAAACTTCACCTCGGTTCATTATGGGACCCTGGGGACTTTCATTTGGTCCATCTCCCTGTTCTGTCAACCATGGGGACTGAGATAATAGTTAAAAAACAACAAGGATCCAGGTCCAAATATAATTAGAGCTAGAGTTCTTTCCTATGTTTGATTTGCTTTCTCCAGATGTTTCTTAGTTCTCACAGGACTTTCACGATACATTATTAGGTTCATATGCTGCACCAGATCCTAAAAAATAGATTATCTTCAGAAATATGCTACAAATATGATTCAGGATGCCATTCATATGTGTTAGGCCATCATCCTGCAAGTGCAGCCCTGGGCCATGAGGCAAAGAGGTGTGTGCAATATAGTGCCTCTTATACACTACACTGCCACCTCTGACCTCTGGAGACACACCACTTTCACTTGAGTTCTGGTTTAATGGGAAGGCCACTAAATCAGGGACTGGAAAGTGAAGTCAAAGCTCCTAGTTATTTGAGATAAAAATGTCTGTGTACACACAGAGAACACACCTATGAGACAACAGCATCCATGTGCACTATGCATTCTTTAAGCAGACAAGTATGTCCTTAGCAGTGGTTCTCAGCCTGGTGACAGCTAAGAGGCATCGAGGAATGCACAGAGACCCCCACACTTCAAGATGTACCCCAACAAAACAAGCAAACACCTTATTTTGCCACTGATAACCTTCCTGCCTGGCAGTTCCTATCTTGTTACCAAACCTGTACCAAAGATGCACAACTGTTGTGTTGGAGCGTTTGTGGGGTCCTGTCAATCAAATGTGCAGATGAGAAGAGAAACTACCAGTAATGAAAGAATTGTCTGCCCACTGTCCTTTAAAGGAGTAATTGCAAACTCATGTTTTATTTCAAAGCACTGTTTATTCCAATTATGTGATATAAGTACTGTGAAATGCTAGTCTCTTTAAACCTTAAAATCCTTTAGACTTTCTTAATGAATCTGAAAAAGCAACTCTATGTTTTTCTGACATGACTAACAACACACTAAAGAGCAAACACATCCACTTTACATGGAGAAATGGATGGATGCAGCTTTAGAGTTAGTTTTTGACTAGACAATGTGTTGAAAACAAATAAACTTACTTCCTTCTCTGGAATAAAGGCACTTGGTCCTCTTGTCAGGGGTTGAGACACTCTGATTCTTTTGTCCTGTTTGTAAAAGAGAAGTTCAATGTGTTAAGATGACTTACCAAGAAAATTTATATTAGTAGGTATCTTCAGCCAACGTACTAAAATAAATAAGTAAATATAATTAAGTAAAACCCAAACAAGTCTGGGTCCAGGTCAAAGAAAACCCAGAGCAGCACTGGTTGTGTTTATGTGAGCTAAAGGGACAGCCTTCTACTACAGTGCTGGGGGAAACTCCGTTTTTCTATACCACAGGGCCTTAGCTCACACTTACATGAGGGAAAGCCGTTAACCTTCACAATGCATTCATACCTGTTGGTATACTGCTACAGTAGGACATTGTTGAGGAATACTAATATTTTTGTTCACACTAAGTCTCTCTATATAAATTATGAAAATTTTAATGAGATTGCTTGCTTTTCCATGGGTGAGGTTAGGTCAGAGACAGACCAAACAGGCCTCTTGAACTCCTGAGCCAGGAGAAGAGACTCAGGACAATGGCCACTGGACTTTATCAGATAAAAAAAGAATCAGCCCTCTGATGCCACAAGATGACACTATGGACAACAGCATGGTTACAGACTCAATAGAAACATCAAGGATATTATGTAATAATATAATTAGAAAGATATTGAAGACCTTGTGGCTTTAGATGCCTTTCTAAGGTAAGAAAGTAACTCAGGTGGTTCCTTATCTGAAAGTGACACAGTCTTCTCTATATGATCCAGTCTCTTGGCTACAGCTTATGCTAAGACCCCAACAATCAAGCAGAAGCTGATTGGGAGCCCATGGAAGGGATGGACTGCTCACTGCTATACCCATGGATTCTAGGGTATATAAGTTCTGTCCAAACTAAGTTAAGATTAATCAGTGCACATTAATAATTTCTCATGACTACACAGTAGAGTTACGTGAACATGATGCAATCAGACAGCCAAGAGAAACAAAAGAAAAGTCCAGGGTGGGTGTCAACAGAGAAACCAGTGGTGTTGCTATGGATTCCTGGAAAAAGTAAAGCTTAAGCAAGGTCATTTAAATTCATTCTTTTCCTTTCCCTCTCCCCTTGTTAGTGGGTAACTTTAGTCTTTTTTGTCCCTTACAAATCAAAGAGCCTACCAAACACAAAATAGTTATTTAAATCCTTTAAGTCCTGTACTTCATTAGGAAGCAGTTTTACAACAAATTGGCAAAAGTAGGCAGTTGGGTATTCAACAAATGATTTGTTTGAGAGCCTAATTGAATATTGTGATAGACTGAGGAGAGGGAAAAGAAAACAGACACAGCCTCTGAGTCTGGCACACATTCTCCATCAACTGTCAGTGTTCTATCGACAAGTATGCATCACACGACACTTTAAACTACTTAAGTTTCCAAACAAGTAACACATCTAGATTACAAAATGATGAGAAATCACCCTCAATTGACTGCTCGAGTACACTGGAGGGCGGCATGTGAATTGGAGTCATTCAGAATTTCTCATACTGGTATTTCTTGTCTACATCAACTGTAATCTGTCTAGAAAATGAATTCAGAATAGAAGATCTATATTCCCTTACTTCCACCTGCCAAAGACAACAACAAATGAAATGATAAAACAATTGTAGTAGTGCACACCTGCCCTGCAATCCTAGCACTTAGCAGGGGGATCATGAGTTTGAGACTAGACTGGGCTACATGGTAATCTTGTCTCTAAATAGACAAAAGTAAGGATAAACAACAACAACAACAACAACAACAACAGCAACAACAACAAACCAAAATGCACCCTATTGTCTGTAGAACTTCATGAACTAGTTATCCAGGAACAGCAACTTCCTGGAAAACTAATCATTTCAAATAAACAAAGCATCTAAGAAGCTGATTATAAAAGGGAAAATCAAGTTTGAAGAGAAACAAATATAAGTATGGAGACAAGTGAATACTGTAAAATAAGAAAAAACACAAGATGCAGAACAATGTAGGGGACTAAAACACATATTCTCTTATGTGGAAGTCTAAAAAGGGTTTCTGGAGACAGACTGAGGTACTACTGTTATACTTTATCAAAGTCCTGAGTTAATACACTAATCAACTTAATTCATCTTACGTTTTGAAACTGTTACTTTCCTTAGAAAATTACGTTCAGGAACATGCAACATTTAAATATGAAATGCATTTTTATGGTAACATAACTGCAGGTTCTTGCTTGCAGATAAATATAGCATCGATCCTTTAGTTTTTAAGCAGCTACTAAGAAGGCAAACATGCACACAGCTAAGTACATCATTTGCTCCACACTGGTGGGCACACACAGCCATCATCTACCTAGCTAGCTGTTCCAACTGCAGGGATGTGCACTTCAGTTATGAGTGATGCTGGTAGGAACATATGTATGATAAGAGGCCTGTGCCATAGTTCATGAGATTTAGCATAGTTTCTGCTGCAAGATGACTTCCTGGGGTTTAAATTATAATTAGCCTTTAAAGAGTTGCAAACTGCTACAGAAGAGCAAAAATGCTCATTTTCATCACGCTAATCTCAAAAGTATAATGTGCTTGGGTTCTTCTACTTTATGTTTATTTGAGTAAAGAGATGAGGACCAGAGCTGTGTTTGCCATGTTATTCTGCGGGTGACACTGCTTCTGGACCATCATGACAGAACTCTGGTGAGAGCCTAGAAGAATGGTGGAACAGACTGACTTGAGAGCACCATTCTTTCAGTAAATTGAATCAAGGGCTAGCATCATCTTCTTTTGTCTTCTCTCTCTCTCTCTCTCTCTCTCTCTCTCTCTCTCTC